>OVAN01006253.1:0-21669 GCA_900406275.1 Anastatica hierochuntica
TCCGAATGAAATACTAAGTGAGAGTATGAACCATGATCTATTTCAAAAAAAAGTCAATACTCAATCGGTTCTACTAAAATCAACTTAGCAAAAATCATTCAAACAACTTCCAAACTCAAGCTTAAATCAACATTCGCTTTCCTAAGCAATCATGCCAAATCAATTTCTTAAGACAAAATAAAACTCAAATTCTTGAACTAGACATTTTCGTAGGTTATGTCTATTTCAAATTATTCATGGATACAAAGAAGCAACTTAGGAACTAGCCATTTATCATGAAAGCTAAGATCAAATGCACCAATCCAATGCTAATTTAATACCACACAAAATCAAATTCATGCATAAACACTACTCTTAGGCGTCCCTAATCAAGTGTTTAAATCAAATTTAAATCATCATTAGCAATTTGGATTTAGAAAGCATCTTAAATCATTAAGCTCAACTCATAGGGTTACAAGCTTCTAACTCCCCTAAAAACATTTTCATGCCAACCAAGACACAAGCAAAATGAAAGACTTAAACTAAAACCATAATAAAAAAAAAGGATATTCATGGGATTGCCTCCCAAGTGCGCTTTGTTTAAAGTCCCTTAGCTTGAATCTCTTTTAAGGTTCCATTGATGAGACCATGGATTATCCGACTCATATTCATCATAGAATCACCCCATAAATGTCTTCATCCTTATCTCCTCAAAAGGAATCCTTCTTGGATCATTTATGTTCACTTCTTTGGTGGAGATCAAGCCAAAGTCTTTGTCAAAAGGTTTGTCCATTGGAGATTCTTCTTCTTGGAACCTTTGTTGAGGATCCTCAATGTTCTCTTGTTGTTGCTCCTTAGACTCTTTCTTATTGACTTCCTTCTTAGCCATGGTGATCACATGTGCTCCTTCTTTGGTATGGAGACTCCATTTCTTTTGTGCATCATCCTCAAACTTGGCATTCATAGCTTCCATACTAGTATATCCGAAGAGTTTTTCAAATTCATTGATGCTATCTTCTTCTTCTTGAATATCATCTAGTGAGGCTTCTTCTTTGATTGAGGTTTCCTCATCATCAATGGAAATCCCCTCTTTTTCCCTTCTAAGTTCGGTTACCAACACATTCTCCATAGAGTCTTCTTCTTTGACCTCTCTTTTAGATAAGGAGATGGGAATTACACATGCCTCTTTTTTTGTTGGGAGGTTCCATTCTTCTTTCTTCTTTTCTTCTTGTGCAAACCTTCCACCAACCTCTTGAGGAATGATATTATAGTTGTTGCAAAGATTAATAACGCCTTCACATGCTTCAATTACCTCACTTCTTTGGATTTCCAAACGATTCCACATTACCAAGGTGGGTTCAAACAAAGAAAATTCACCTTCTTTAGGTTACATTTCCCTCTCAGTCTTTTTTCTGAAATCTCTTCACTAGTGTATCCAAAGAGCAAATCACATTTGTTGATGACATATTTTTCTTCTTGATTACACTTTAGTGTAGCTCCTTCCTTGATTGAGAGTTCATTTCCATTTATGAAATCCTCCTCTTTCTTCTTTGTGCTTTCAACGACAAGGGCTTCTCTACAAGAGTCCTCAAGTTGCCTTTCCAATGAGCCTACTTCTTCTTCTACACAATGGGACAAATCACTCTTGATATCTTGTAATTCAAATCTCGACACAGGCTTTTCATAGATCTTGTGTTCATGTGGTGACTCAAATTCCCACGTAGAGTATTTGGCTTCAAATGAGGATGCATCCTTTTTTGTGATTCCTCTTCAAAATCTACTTTGATATTGGTGGAGAAAGCTCCAACTGTCTCCGTTTTGTAGCGAGGAATGTCTTCTTCTTGATCTTCAACCTCTTGTGTAAGCATATAGTTGATTGAAATCACATGTGTTTTGATATCATCCATCTTTGAGAAAATATCCTTGCTAAAAGAATCATTAGTGGCGTTCATCCTATCAAATCTTTCATCCAACTCATTCTTTAACTCTTTTTGCAATTGTAACAACTCCTTGACCTTGTTGTACATCTCTTCTTCTTTTGAGAGTTGGGAAGAATGAGGTTCTTGAGCATTGTAATGTTCATTTCTAGGAAGGTACCTCTCACCTTAGTCGTGTGGATTCCATCGAGCATAATACCCATGTGGTTGATGCTCTCTTGAGGTGGATGGCTCATAACTCCATGATAGCTCGGGTGTTTAAAGCTATCCCTCTTTCTTGTTCTTCCAACATGAGCTTCAACATTGAATTCATGTAGGAAGACATCCTCTTTCTCTCTTGTGACTGTACCTCGTAAAAAGAACAAACACTTGGAAGAAAGTTAGTAACCATATAAAAAGAAACAAAACATAAAAAGAAAGGTTAGTCTAAGGAAAAATTGAAATCCTAATGAGAATCTACTTAGTTCCTCGGCAACGGCGCCAAAAACTTGATGAGAGCAATACTTTGCTAGTGATTAACTCAATTTCAAGTTTTAAATTTACAAGCCTTAATCACTAACAATCCCCACCAACCGCAAGTATACGGCTATGTCGATTGTATTATTTAAGGGTCGAACCCACGAGAACTAGAGTCTCAAGCACTAGACATACACAAAATCTCCTAAGTTAAGCAAATAAGAAGGGGGACAAAGTGCTGGCACAAAGATAATAAAGAACAAGCAACACAACCTAAACACACTAAACAAGACTTAAAACGATGGAGAAGTGGAACTTGGATTGGCAATTGAGAAGAGGTAATCAAGTGGCTAACTAACAATAAGGGAGTCAAACAAAAGAACTAGTCTCACAACCAAGGAATCATTCCTAGCCTAATCCACTCTCGTGACAATAGGTCATTATATTTCCATGTTGATTACATTCACTCAACTCTCGTTTGTTGCAAATGATAAATCAATAAGGAATCATTAAGAACAAGTACATATAGTCACTAAACTCCTTAGGAATCAACTCCCGTTGGCTAAGCTAAGTTTAGCATGCTTTAGGTTCTCCTAGACATTTCATCTAACACCTCTCGGGCGTGAAATGCATACATATCAAGATCATGTTTTTATCCTAGATCTATCATTAAGAACACCTTAACCATAGAGATCTAAGTTCATTTTATCCTTAGACATCATTATCAAACCACCTAGTCACTCCGTTATCTACCAATCCAAGATCCAATGTGTTCTACTCACTAAGGCCCATGGAAAACCAAGAAGTGTCACAAGCTTCTTGAAAATCAATGCTTGAAGTGAGAAGAAGGTGAGAAGAGATGAGAAGAGATGATTGAATGCAAACAAACACAAAAAGATACAAGAAAAATCTCAACTTTGTGAGAAAGGAAGAATCTTGGAAAAAGGGAGAAAAAAATGAAAAACAGAGAACAATAGATTGAAGAGAAGACAAACACAAGAATGATTTAGAGTGATTTAAGCACAAAAGTGTTTACAAATCTTTTACTCATTTAGAAACTCAAGAACACACAAAAAACACAAGCTTAGGTAGCACAAATGTTCTTGGAGGCTTAGAGGATGTATTTATACTAAAAGGAGGGAGGGGGGGGTGAGAGAGTGCCCTAGAATCATTAAGTCATGTCAAAGTGGGCTTGCATTGACCCAAGGGAGGCTAACATCGACCCCTGGATCAATGCTGGTTCACGTTGGGCAGCAGAACCTCAACTGAGGTTAGCATCGACCTCTAGGTACACCCTAAATGTAACTAAAACACATACTAAATGAATTATGTGAACTCTAAATGCAACTAAAACACATACTAAATGATGTTAAATATGCGATAAATTATGTACACATCAACTCCCCTAGACTTGCCCTCCGCTAGTCCTCAACCAAACAAACAAAGACAATCCCGGAAGAGAAGTTTAAAAGTGGGAACACAAAGCCGCTATAGAAAGAAATGCCTTATGCTCAATGTCCTAAGGAGAAGTAAAATAGTGCATGGATCAACAAAGACTCATCGTACTTCGCCATATTCACCACAAAACCGTCTTTAGGAACCTAGGCTATGCATCCACAAGTCACTTCCTCAACCAATCTTATTAACATTCAATTAAGCTTTCATATGTGTTCTTTACTTATGGGCAAAGCATCTAATCCGTTTGGCTTGATAAGAAAAAGGCTAATGATAAGAAGAAGTGTTTAAAGAGAAGGTTTCACTCATTTTAAAGGACCTTTTTCTCAAATAGTAGTGCAAGACAATAGGCAAAAGCGAGATGAAGTCAAACAATTTATGCATACAATGTCTTACTTACCTCTAATGATTCCTACCCAAAAGTGCCTACGTCTACTCATCGACCCTTTTTGCTTCCCACTTAAGTCCTTGAAACCATGATCCTCACATCCAATTAAGCTCATTATTCTCTTAACCTTTGAAACAACTATAGATTCATTTTCATTTTTCACATAGTTCTAACCTTCTTTCTATCTTTCTAGAGCCACTTTCTAATCAAACTTTTGATTCATTTTCCTTTTCCTAGGTCTTAAGTTTGGACTCTCTAGGCTTTTATATGCTAAGGTTAGAGCTAATCCTTTTCTAATCTCTAGTTCCTTTTCTTCTTCTTTTCTTTCTTTCCTTTTTTCGATTTTCCCTTTCTCTTATTCCCAACTCAAACTTTGGATGATCTAACATTAAAGTTCTACTTCCCATGTTTGAGATACCAACATATTCCCATACCCAAAACCGATATGAGCATCAAAGAACAACTTCCCTAAATTTCTAATTAGCCTTAAAGTGAGGCTAATCCTAAAGAAGCATTCCCTTGTCGTTCATCTTCTTTGCACACGAGTTTTTGCCCATGTGTGCACTTTCCGAAAGAGGCCTCACAATCAAATTATTAAGGGGTTTGAAAGAAAGGTTTAAGGTTTAATAAGGGTGAGGTAGCTACTCTAAAATTGAGAGTAGCCAGTTGAGCTAAGAAAGGGTGGTAAAAATTGATAAATATAGCCCAAGCGTCTCTTGTTTATCCACGGTTAAGTATGACTAAGCCCATAAGCAATATTATTATGTCAAATTTAAGTTTCACTTGGTTTAGATTGGCCTTAAAAGATTACAAGCTTCAACATTCACCTAAGACTTCAAGAGGTTAATTCCAAAGATGGATTTTCCATTGAATTCTAAGTGGTCTAAGCATTATTGTACTTTTAATGAGAGCATTAAAAATTAAGCAAGTCTTAACTATCTACAAGGCATATCTATTTGTTCCCTATGCAAATGCAATCCCATATGAAAAATTTGAAAGATTTATGCAATTTTTCTATACAATTCAAGACTCAAGGTATGAGAAAGGAAAACAAGACAAAGAAAACGTGAATTAGTAACTACTCCCTCCCCCGGACTTAAATTTTACTGTCTCGGTGAATCTTAAACCGTGCGAGAGAGTTTTAAAACACAAAAGCAAATAAATGTATATACGAGGGTAATGGACTTGTACCTTGAAGCAATGTGCATGTATGAGTGGAGGAGTTTTGTATATGGAAGGAGAATTCTTTTGAAGATCCTTTGTTCTCTTTGAACATCTTCCTATATGCTTTCATTTGTGACATTTGAATTGAGCTTGGTACATAAACAAGAGAATTAGGTAATGTAAGAGTCAAGTGATTATTAAATTCGAGTGAAATACTAAGTGAGAGTATGAACCATGATCTATTTCAAGAAAAAGTGAATACTCAATCAGTTCTACTCAAATCAACTCTCGTTGGTTAAGCTAAGTTTAGCATGCTTTAGGTTCTCCTAGACATTTCATCGAACAGCTCTCAGGCGTGAAATGCATACATATCAAGAACAAGTTTTTATCCTAGATCTAGCATTAAGTTTCCTCATCATCAATGGAAATCCCCTCTTTTTCCCTTCTAAGTTCGGTTACCAACACATTCTCCATAGAGTCTTCTTCTTTGACCTCTCTTTTAGAAAAGGAGATGGGAATCACACATGCCTCTTCTTTTGTTGGGAGGTTCCAACCACTAGAGTGGTTGATAAGACTTTAGAAGAGAAAAAATAAAGGAAGAGTTGACCTTGTGCTCTTAGGAATACAAATTTGAAGATGCCTTGGTGGATACCGGAGCAATTCTGAATGTGATATCTCTTGATCGAGTCAAGGAATTTGGACTCCAATACCGAGATCAAGAAAGGAGTGGATTCAATTTCTTAGGAGATGCCTTAAAGAAAGTACCAATGTCGAGGGTAAAAATGTTTAGTTATGGGTGAACAACACACAACACACTAGAGAAGTGTGATTTTGTGGTAATTGAGACCAAGTCCAACCGAAATAAGTTCCCAATGATACTAGGAACCCCCTTTTTCATGACTAACGGAGCAATGATAGACCTCGATTCTAAAGAGCTAATCTTGAAGAAGATTGATGAAGGAGTCTCCTACCCTATGTTAAAGACTAAGAGAGATGATGGGTATTATGGTATGGTGTACGAAAGAGAAGCTAAGCAAGAGGGTATAGTTCAAGAAGAAAAATCCTATGAGAATTTTTGAAAGGATATTGTTTTGGGTTAGTTTTATAATGAAGAAGCCAAAGAGGAAATGTCTACGAAAACTTGGCCATGATGGAGAAACCACCAACCGAATCCTTCACGAAACCTAAGGATTAGCTACAACCCTCATTTTTACAGGGGTTGAGGAATGAAAAAATTCTACAAGATTAAGGAATGTATCAATAAAAAGGAAATTAAGGGACCATGCAATGGAGAGACGGTCCACACCCTCCAACGTTTAAAAAGAAGAAAGAATGTCAAGCTAAACAAACTTAAACTAGCGCACTTGAGAGGAAATCTCAAGAGTATTCTTTAGTAAATATTCTCTTTTAAATTTCCATGTATTAAATTCACATTTTTAAATTTCAATAAACATTGCTTATGTCTTGGAAGGCTCTTGTCCCAAAGTCATTCTTTTAATGCTCAAAGTTTAGGTAATAAAGGAGAACCACTAGACTCAAGAATCAAATGCATGTAGGAATATGAATTAGACTTGTCCAATGAATCATTTTGGTTCAACACTTAGACAATTCATAAAGGCTAATGTACACTTTCTAAAAATCAAAAGATTAAGATATACGTTTCACCATTTAAAAACACATTTGAGAGTGATTTTGTAAAAGCTTATTTTAAGAAAAATTGATACCTTTGATTCAATTATAAACCTTTGTTTCTAATCTTTTGAAAAGCTCTAATTAATTTTCCCACCAATTTTAGTTTCAATTTTAAAGATGCATTTAAAAGATTTTTGCTACATGGGAAAGAAAAAGATTCTTGAGGACCATTTTGCAATTTTCAAAAAGAAGCACCTACTTGAATACTTTAATTTCATTTTGCACATTCTAAAATCAAAAGCTATCTATTATCTTTATAGCTTGAGATGTCGAACTCATGAAGCTTCTATAAGGAAAATTTTTCTTCTTTGATTTCTAAGAAAATATTTGAGAAAGTTTGCAAGTTCTGCTCTTGTTTCAAGCAATTTTTTAAGCTCTCTACATTACAGTGTCTCTTTTGCATCAAGAAAACCAATATATGAAATTCAAAAATTTCTTCTCTCTTTAGTAAAATTTCGGTATTTCTCTTAAGAAGTAGGTTTGATGTTGTTTGTGGATTCTCTTAGTAGATTGAGCATAGTTGTTAAGGTTTTATGCATTGAAATAACTTGAAAACAACTAAATGATCTTGAACTGGAACTTTTTCTGCATGATGAATAGTGCCATGAATAATGTTCTTAAGAAAAATTTGGAGGAAATTAATTTGATTAGTTCCTAAGGCTAATCGTTGATATATATGCTTAAGTGATATAGAATTCAAAGAGTTTGCAATTTTGCTAATTTGCCCTTCATATATGTATGTCGATTTTTGTATCTTGAAGAAGAGGAGCTTTGAATTTTTTTTTCATTTGCCATGTTTTGTTATGTTTGTTTGATGCTTGATTCACTTATTGCTAATTGTTCAATGACTTGAATTTAGTTCATTATCAATGAATATGGTCATGTGCATGAATGTTCACTTCGATTTAAAGCTAAATCCTTTTTAATCGTTTCATTCGTTCTTTAAATTTTTAAGACTTAAATGTCTATAGATTTTGGTTGTCGAAACTGAAAATGGCCTTGAATGAACCAAGCAATGTCACTTACTCAAGTTGGTATAATGAAGAGACAAACCTATACTTGCATCTTCAAGAGAATGTAACGGTTACTAACACCATTTGGGCCGATGAGTAATTATTAAGAGATATGGCGATCCTAAATCAAACAAAATACTTGACAAGAAAATAGACATAAGGATTATCCTAACAATGAATTATCCAGTTTACCTCCATCCAACCCTCTATTTTCTCTGTATGGTCAAATTTGCACAAGGAAGCAACAAAAATGAAAGCACCGGCTACCTCACATTCAAGATAAAAAAAAACGAGCCCTATAAGATTTGTTTTGAAGAAATATGCGAGGTATATGGTTTCACACCAACCAAGAAAGGATTTCGATATGGAGATTGTTTGAAAGTGATGATGCTTTCAGAAAAGATAGCCTTTGGCTCTTACAACGCCAAATCGGCTAAGCCTGTAAACGTGCGGAATCCTACAATTCACTACCTTTTAGAATTTCTCGGGAACACTTTCCTAGCTCACAATGCACCGAGCTTGGTAAGTGACTGGGCGCTCAAGATACTTTCTAATTAGTGAAACCGTGATGAGAGCACCAAGTCAAGGATAGTGGATTGAGATCACCCAAATGTTAGAGTACAATGAAGGATTGAGATCTACCAAGAAACCTTTGATTAGTATTGGAAGAATTCTAACACCATTAATCCTTCGAGCGGGTGTGAATCTTGGAGAGTTCAAGTAGTTGAAAGGAGAAGAGCATATGAACATGAGACATTCGGAGAAAGAAGAGTTCCTCTATGGGTACCATGGCACCATCTACACCCAAGTGATATATTTGTTCATGAACGAAGAAAGGAAGTGGAAGGTCTGCTACCTACCAATGCAAGAGCAAACGACTACCACTAAGGATGAAACTATTTTATTTGTGCCTCTGCGCCACCTACAAGTGAACCGCCACACTCTCCCTAGCTAGCTGAGACTTTAAAAGGCATATCCCCAAGAGCAACCACCCCAAAAACAAGATTTGGATCCTTTTTGTCTCAATTACGAACACGAAGAGCCCTATTAATTATCAAAAGAGTGAATAGGAAGACTACCTTGAGAGGAAAGTTGATAAACAAGGAAATATACTAAAGAAGCAAGTGAACTTCCTCACTAAACATTGGAGGAGACTAAAGAAAAAACAAAATATAAAATTGTTGTGCAACTTCAAGCGAGGAAGAAGTCGAAGACAAGGACTTGGCCACTTTTGACCATCAAAGACCATGACACGCCATTTCTCAACCACCCTTAATAATCTGGAAACCACATGAGCAAAGAAATAACATTGATCCATCGAGAGCATCCTACTAAGAGGCATCAAGGAGGAGGCACAACAAAGGCCACATCGGCAAATCATCCACTCGGCTAAGAAGGTCCACACGCCGGGCCAATAGTGATTCCTCCAAGTCATCGACAAAACACTCATGCATATGAGTGTACAAGGTACTTATCCTAATCATTTTAAATACCACGTCGTTTAGTATTTGTTTTGTGGTTGTTGGTCTACTTCATAGGGTTTATAAATTCACTGAGACGGTGATGATTAAGTCCGGGGGGAGGGAATTATTACTAATGATCTTTTTTGTTCTATTACTTTGCTTTCTCTTTTAAGTCTCTTTTAGATGCATTGTTAATAGTTATGACACAGAAAAACCAAAAAAGATTTTTATTTTGTTTTCAAAGTTGCATGTAGTTTGCATTCGTTTATATAAATTTAAGTGGCTAGTGCATATAGGATTGTATTAGCATAGGGAAAAATAAAGAGAATACCTTGTAGATAGTTAAGTCTTGACTAATGTGCAATGCCTTCATTAGAAGTACAATAATGCATACACCACTTTGAATTCAAAGGAAAATCTATCTTTGCAATTGACCCCTTGAAGTCTTTGGTGAATGTTGAAGCTTGTATTTTTGACACCATTCTCAACTAAGTGAAATCTTAATTTTCACTTAAACTCTTGGGCTAATTCATTTTTAACCGTGGATAAATAAACACTTGAACTATGTTTTCGCCGATTTTACCACATTTCTTAGCTCAAGTGGCTATTCTCATTTTTAGAGTAGTTACATCACCGTTTAAAAACTCATAAACATTCCTTTCAAACCCCTTATTACTATGATTTTGAGGCCTCTTTAGGAAAGTGCACACATGGGCAAAAACTCATGTACAAAGAATTTTAACAACAAGGCAATGCTTCCTTAGGATTAGCCTCAGTTTAAAGCTAATTAGAAAATTTAGGGAGGTTGTTATTTGAATGTTTATTTCAGTTTTGGAAATGGGAATGTGTTAGTATCTCAACCACGGGAAGTAGAGTTTAAAGTTAAATCATCCAAAGATTTTATTAGAGATAAGAATCGAAGAAAGAAAAGAAAGAATGAAGAAGGAAAGACACTAGAGATAATAAAAGCAAGCTCTGATCTTAGTGAATAAAAAAAATTTAGAAGAATCCACACTTAAAGTTTAAGAAAAGAAAAACTGAATAAAAAAGTTTGATCAGAAAGTGGTTCTAGAAAATAAAAAAGTAAGGCTCAAAGCTAAGGCATAAATAAAAGTGAGTCTCTACTTGTTTAAAAAAGAAAGAGAAGAATGAGCTTATTTGAAAAGACGAATCATGGTTTCAAGGATCCAAATGGGAAATACAAAGGGTAGATAGTTATACTTAGGTAGTTTTTGGTGGGAATTAATTAGAGGTATGTAAGACCTTGTATGAATAAATTGTTTGACTCCACCTCGATTTTATATGTCTTGCACTACTTTTTGAGAGAAACCACCTTATATATGAGTGAAACCTTCTCTTTAAACACTTCTTCATATTATTTGCCTTTCTCTTACCAAGTCAAACGGATTAGATCCTTTGCCCATAAATAAAGAACTCATCTGAAAATTTAATTGAATGTTAATGAGATTGGTGGATAGACTGACTAGCGAGTGCTTAGCCTAAGTTCCTAAAGATGATTTTACATGAATATGGCGAATTAAGATGAGTCTTTGATGATCCATGCACTATTATACTTGTCTTTAGGACATTGGGAAATATGACATCTCTTTCTATTGTGGGTTGGAGTTCTCACTTTTGAACTTAACTTCCGTGATTTTTCTTTGTTGTTTGCTTGAGAACAAGAAAAGAGTAAGTCTAGGAGTTGATGTGTATGTATTTTCATGAATATTTATGTTCACTTTTTATGTTTTAATAGCTTTAAGTTGCATATGATGCATTTTGTACCTATATTTCATATAGTCGAAATAGAATCTTGATTTAGGATTTGTTGTCTTTGCATATGTATGTGCAACCTTTGGAGAGGCTCAATGGAAGGCTTTAAGGATGAATTGTAGATGGATTTATGGACGAGAATCAAGAGGAGAAAAGGATGATGATATTTGGCAAAGAAGGAAGCAAAGGACCAAAGAGTGGAGCAAAGAAGAAGCAAACAAGCTGCAATGCAACTAACAATGGACCACCAAGGTTGATAGCTCGCAACATGCCCTCGATGGTGGGAAAATGAACCAGAAACTTCCCAATGCGAGCCACCATCAAGTACAGTGGTCGATGGTAGGCAACATGAGACTAATAGCTCGCCACATCCGACCACTTAAGCCACTAGAGCAACATTTCCACTTCCTCATTTGTATAAATAGCCTCCTAAAACCTCTAAGACAATAGGCTTTAAAAAGTTTTTGTTTTCTTAAATTTGCTTTGCGTTTAATCTCCTTTAAATCTCTTTGCTACTTTTATCAAGATCATAACTTTGTAATCATTTTGATCATTTCTATTTAAGTTTGTGTCTTTCCTTTCTTGAATCTCTTTTCTTTCTTTGTTTATTATTAAGATCATGGGAGCTCAAAGATCCAACCTTTTTAGTTGGATATCCATGTATCTTAGTGAGTAGATCTCATTGGGATCTTGACATGTAGTAGGCTAGGTTAGATCTAGGATTATAATGGATATTAGTCTAGATTTTGGCATAGTTTTCTACTAGGTTAAGTTTCGTTCATTGTAAAGATTTATAATTGCATCAAAGACCTAGCAAGTGCTCGAGGAAATGCTTGAGAGAACAAAACTTATGTTTTTTTATCCTGGCTCGCGATAGTAGAGTATCATAGGTGCTAAATGGCTAGAAGGACTAGTGAATCACTATCACTAGTGTGCTTAGATAGAAAAAACATTACAGTTGGGTCTCGTAGTATGCATGTGTGTAATAGATATTCGCCATGAGAATGGGTAGATCGATTATGAAGGGCTCTATGACCTAGGAATAGCTAGAATCGTTTAATAAAGTGTATAGTAGATCCATTATAGTTATAGATCGATCATGAACCAATTGCTATATCTCAAGATTCGCTCTTCATTATTGTTAAACTTTAAAGATAGTTTCTTAATTAGCTTTACTTATTATTATTTATGATTAAGCCTTTCTCTATGCATTTCACTTATGTTTGCTTATGGTTATGTTGAGATTAAGATTGTGATTCCTGACACCTCAACCTTAACCGAATTCCCTAGACTTAGTATCCTAATGCATTCTTTTTGTTTAGAATCTAGCTTGAAAAGCCATTCAATCCTTGGACGATAACCTAATATACTCTAACCAGACGACCATTCTCTTGGGGTTTAAGGAGTTTGGCATTGATTTATATATTAAAGCTTTACTTAAGTTTTTTGCAAAAACCATTCCGATCACCATGTCTGTTGACTGATCTGACTATTGAGCCACCAAGACGTGTAAGAATCCCTGCAATCGATCCGACCAATCTAATCCAAATGGTGAAGTTGAGTTTGCGACGGTATTCACACTTAGATTGTTTGAAGAACAATTGGGCGTGATTGCTTGATTAGTGGCCGAAGGCTGAATGTTTTCTAATGATTAAGGATGATGGCAGAGTGTTGACCGAATGCAAGGTCGATGGTCAAGTTAACTGTTCTAATATTCGGTTTTCGATTTTAATATTTCTGCTAAGGCGAAGAAAGAGAGTGCACCAATCAATTAATCTGGGAATAACCGTGAGAACAAAAGGAAGTGGGAGCAGAACGCCACTTATGACAAGCAAACTAGAGGATCCAGTGCATGTCCAAATTGTGCAAAGATGCACTTTTATGGTAGTATGGATCATAAGGTATGTGACTATTGAAAGGAGAGTTAAGGCTCAAGGAATAAATGTTGGGACACAAACATGCTACAGTTGGGGAGAAGTTGGCCACTTCAAAGCACAATATCCTAAGACTGGACTGTTTGGGACATAGGCAAATGTCGGATTGTCATAACCACCAAAGAGGCAAGTGATCATGACTCAAGTGTACACTATGGGAAAAGGGACCAACAACCCATTTTATAGGAGACTTCGTTTACGGTCTGCGAAAAACAATGATTTTTCAGACCCCAAACGAAGTCTTCTCTGAAAAAAGAGGTTAGCTTTGAATTTGACCAAAATCTAAAATATTGACCAAAAATATAATATTATAATGCAGACATCTTTTGAAGTCTACCTATTCTTGCAGACCACAAACGAGTTTTGCGTTTTATTATATTATATAGTAGACCGCAAACGAAGTCTGCATTTTATTATACTATAATGCAGACTTTGTTTGAAGTCTGCATGGCTAAACCTCGATGAAACTTCTTTTGAAGTCTGTGGCCCACAGACTACAAACGAAATCTGCACTGAAAAGTCAATGTTTGGTCAATGCAAAATTAACCTAATTTTCTTTTGGAGATTTCGTCTGCAGTCTGTATGATCTACGTAGACTTCGTTTATTATACAGACTTGATACGTAGACTTAAAAGATATACAGACTTCACCAGGAGACCACTTACGCGGTCTGCTCAAAAAGTCAAAGTTTTGTCAATTGCAAAACTAACTTCCACCTATTTGCAGACTTCGTTTGCGGTATGTGCTTAAAAGTCAACCCTAAGGTCAACTGCAAAACTAACCTACATTGCATACTTCATATGCAGTCTACTAGACATACATTTCTTTGAGAAGCCTACTTGTGCTTTAGGTGCAGGCTTCTTTTGAAGTCTACTATTCGTAGACTTCTACTTACATACTTTTTTGCAGTCTACTAATATAGGTTTTGTTAAAATGTGTTTTTAACATAAGTATTATGTTTTTTTTGGATTTTTTTGTTCTCACTTGTGTTTTGATTGTTTTTCGTGCTTCTGTATCAGTTGAACATCTTCTAGTGTAATAACTAGAAGATCGTGTTTGATTATTCTTTTTTGCTCATTTGCTTCTTGTGTGAAGCCTCATAATTTTTATCGCTAATGGCTTATCGGTTTATGTCTTTGCAAATAATAGTTCAACTACCTTTATATATGAAGAACGAGCGAGAAATTAATTATTTTGCATTATGTGGTGGATAATTACAAAGGAGGGAGTATATTTTTTTGGATAATGATTGTACACATGATGAACTTGTTGAAATGGCACGGGAGGAACATAACCTGGAAATATATAAAGAGGTATCTTCTCTATTACATTTATTTTGCTTGTTATATAAAGAAATATTATGATTGTGCATCATCTTATATTTCTTTTAGGTCTTGGCATTTGGGGTCCCGTTCGGGTTCGAGTCGGGTTGAGTTCGGGTTTGGGTCTGTTTTAAAAAATTCCAAGGTCCATTCAGGTTTTTTGAAAATTCGATTCGGGTTCGGATCGGGTTCAGTAAATCATCCAAAACCCGAGTGCACCCGAATATTTTTTCGAGTTCGGGTACTTTCGGGTTTTTTGTGTTCGGATTCGGGTACTTTCGGATTTTTTGTGTTCGGGTTCGGGTATTTTTCGGGGTTTTATCATTTTTTCCGTATTTTTTCCGGGTTTTTCAGGTTTTTTCGGGTTTTTCGGGTTTACGGATTTCGGGTTTGTTTAATTTGGATTTTCTTGATATTTTGGGTGTTTGAGTTTAGGATTTTCAGATTTAAGAAGGCAAGTGTATGGGTATAAGGGTATATTGGTATGGATGTATGTGTATGTGTGTGATAATTTCGGGACCCGAAATACTTGAACAGAGAATCCGTTTGGGTTTTTTCACATATTTTTCCGGGTTCAGTTTCGGGTTTTTCGGGTCAGGTTCGATCCGGGTTTTCGGATTCAGTTTTTTGCGCAACCCTAATTTCTTTAGGTATACAGTCGTTACACTGATCTCTTATGTGTTGTTCTTTTGATTTGCATTTATTTTGTTTGAAAGTTAATGACTTTACTTAAATCTCTGTTACGCCCAATATCAAGTTAAAATAGGATCGATGCTCAAGTCGAGATCAAAAGATTTATTTGTTTCACATCATTAACTTTTGAATTATTTACATGATTAAGGAAAAATAGGTTGTCTTGACCAAAACAAGACAGAGCTAACTAATAAACTCAACTACCAACTTATTCTAAGCTATAGAATGATTAAAACATGTTACTCCTAAATCTTTGATAAAAAATAACTACTTTCGTTCCAATGTGGATATATTTCGACATTCGATTCGACATTTCGGCTTTCGTTCCAATATGGAGATTCGATCGTGATAATTTTCTTTGTCACTGGTTTTGATTTGTTCATTTTATTCATTATTTCTTCTTTCTTAGTTAGTTTTTTAAAAAAAACGTAGAATAAGTCTATAACTTTTTTATAAATAGTTTTTTTGGTGAAAATAAAGTTTTACATTCCAACAAAAAAAAAACATAATCAAGTTGGCATATGCACAAATAGATATCCATGACACATGCAAAAGGATAAACGGACTGTTTACAAAGTCTGTCATAAAAACACGACATAACTCTATGCACTAAAATTGGAAACCAGGGAGGTCTCAGTTGAGATTAGTGTTTTTGGATTCCTTTTTATCTCTGCTATACCAATAACATGAAGCTCATCCTTATGTTTTATGTAAAAAACCAGAGAATAAGAATTTTTCCCCCTTTTGAGTTTAGTTGTTGACAAAGAGAAATGTTACCTTAAACATGAAGTGCCTCTGAACAATATCAAATAGTTTCTCATTTGATGGATTAGGAGGAACATCCACCTTACAAAGAAGAAGACTAATCATGTGTTTGTTAATAAACAAAAGCTCTCTTCCACAATCAGCAGTAACAGTCAATAAGGCTTTGCATATTATCTTACGAGCTAACTGCGTTGATCTTGTTCTCTTTGCTTTGACATATGAGGCTTCCGAGTATCTTTAGATGTTGAGCGCCATAACCACTCATACATCTTTAGCTAATAAGGTTACCATTAGTACACCCCTGGGCTACACGTGTAAATATTGGGTAATATTAGATAGATACAACTTGTTAGTTACGTTAAGTATATATTCCTAAGTTTAAGGGGATTTGAATCTATCTTTGGTGGAGTCAAGTTTGTATAAATAGAGTCTCACGATCATTAATAAAATCCAACAGTTCATACACATCGAAATCTACATGGTATCAGAGCATCGATCTCATATCTAAAAATTTTCTCTTTTCAATGGCAGGAGATGATCAATCATCCGCCAGTTCTGGTACGACACTACAGTCGACCAATCCTATTTCCCCCTATACTCTATTTGCATCGGACAATCTCGGTGCCATCATCTCTCCGGTTCAACTTACCGGCGAAAACTACAATGAATAGGCATCCGAGATGTTCAATGCTTTACAAGCTAAAAGAAAAACAGGATTCATTAATGGATCTCTTCGCAAACCCGACAATGATCACCCGCGACTTGAAGATTGGTTGACTGCTAATTCTATGATCGTCGGATGGTTGCATTCTTCAATCGAGCCTAAGATACGATCAACTGTGACATACATAACCGATGCTTTCCAGCTGTGGTCGGAGCTTAAAGAGCGCTTCTCCGTCGCGAATAAGCTGCGAATCCATCAGATCAAGGTACATCTTTCTTCCTGTAGACAAGAAGGACAGTCTGTTGTCGAATACTATGGGCGTTTGTCTACGCTCTGGGAAGAGTTGCAGATTCATCAACCTGTTGTCAAGTGCTCGTGTGGAGCAGTTAAGGAGTTTATGCAACAGAGAGAAGAAGAGAAGATTCACCAGTTTGTGATGGGACTGGATGAATCGAGATTTGGTGGACTCTGTTCTACAATTGTAGGCTCCGATCCACTTCCAACTCTTGGTGAAATCTACAATAAGATTATCCGAAGAACAGAGGATACACACTTCTCGGAACAGAGAACATCAGAGTGATGTTGTAGGTTTTGTTGCAAGACGTGATCAGTCCAGACCTACAACATCTGATTCTCAGGCACGGCCTGATCCACAACAGTCTCTGCTCACGGGAACATGCCGAGGAAGACCGGTTTGCAATCATTGTGGTAGAATGGGTCACGACAAGAAAGACTGTTGGCAACTTGTCGGATATCCGGATTGGTGGATTGAGCAAACGGAACAGAATAAAGCTTCTCGTGGTCGCGGTAGAGGAGGACATGGATCTCCTTCTGGTCGAGGTCGTGGGAGCATAAGCACAGCTTTTGCTACGAGGTTTGAGCCTTTAAACTCACCAGAGTTCACGCCAGAGCAATGGAAAGCAATCTCGAAGATGATTCATGACAAAACAAGTGGCTCAGATAAGTTGTTTGGTAATGCTATTTATGGTGATATAATTTTGGATAATGGTGCGTCTCATCATATGACAGGTGACAAAACATTTCTTACTGCCGTTGAAAACACATCACCGTGTCTCGTTGGATTTGTTGAAGGTGGCACCACTTTATCAGTGCAAAAAGGAGTTTTTGCTATATCACCTAAGCTAACTTTACATGATGTTCTATATGTACCAGACTTGAATTACACGCTCCTTTTTGTTTCTAAGCTCCTTAAGCAAATGAATTGTGTAGCTCTTTTCACAGATACATTGTGTGTTTTGCAGGACCGTTTTTCAAGGATTTTGATTGGAGCCGGGAAATGCGTGATGGGGTGTATTACTTTAAGGATGTTAAGGCTGCTCGGATTCACAAAGCTGTTGGTTCTTCGGATTTGGGTTTATGGCATGAACGGCTCGGGCATCCATCGTTTTCTGTGCTTTCTTCATTACCAGCTTTGTCTAATAGCTCTAGTTCCGCTTGTTTTGATTCTTGTGACGTTTGTTTCAAAACAAAACAAACTAGAGAGATTTTTCCAGACAGTATCAATAAAACAACAGATTCTTTTTCACTTATTCACTGCGACACATGGGGACCTTATCGGGTACCATCCACAAAAGGCGCTGTTTATTTTTTGACTATCGTCGACGACTTTTCTCGTGCTGTGTGGACGTATCTACTTCTTGAGAAATCAGAGGTACGAAATGTGTTGCAAAATTTCGTGTCATATGTCGAGACACAATTTAACAAACAAGTCAAAATGGTCCGTAGTGACAATGGAACATAGTTAACTTGTATGTCGACTTACTTTAAGGAAAAAGGCATTATTCATCAAAAGTCTTGTGTTACTACTCCGCAACAGAATGGACGAGCGGAACGCAAGCACCGGCATATTCTAAATGTTGCACGAGCATTATTGTTTTAGGCTAATCTCCCGGTTCGGTTTTGGGGAGAAGCCATATGGACCGCTGCCTATGTTATAAATCGCACTCCATCTTCTGTTCTTAACGGCAAGACACCTTACGAAATCTTACATGGCACTGCACCATCTTAATCGCAGTTACGAGTTTTCGGATGCGCTTGTTACACTCATCGGCGTACTCGATCTAATAACAAGTTTGAAGAACGGAGTCGTCTCTGCGTCTTCTTGTGGTACTCGTTTGGAACTAAAGACTGGAGAGTATATGATGTTGAGCGTGATGAGATGTTAATCTCTCGTGATGTGGTGTTTAAGGAGACTGTTTTTCCGTTTAAAGAAGCTCCTTCGATATCACCTACGGTTCCGCTTCCTGATGTGCTTGATGACGATTGGATTATCTCTCCAAGTATGTCGCTGTCAGTCAGGGGGAGAGATCTTTCTTCACCAGCGGCACCTACTCCAACGTCTCACACAGAGCAAACAGAGCACTCTGTTTCTCCGCTGTTACAAACTTCTCAAGATGTTCCTATGGCTTCTCCTACACTGTCTACTGAAGCTTCTACAGACGTGTCAGCTGCGGTGATTGGTTCTTTGTCGTCATCATCTCTGATCGAAGTATCGGATTCACAGAACCTGGTTTCTTCTTCGTCGGAACAGGCTGTGTCTTCTTCTACTCCGATCAACACTTTGTCATCTGATACACAGCTTTGTCGTGGTCATCGTAACAGAGAAGCACTGGCAAAGCTTATTGATTATGTCCTCTACAATACAGTCTGTAATACATCCCCTCATCACATTTATCTGGCATCCTCTTCATCATCCTCTACGGTCTCAGGTACTTCTTTATCACCTCTTTCACACTATGTATCCGATGAGCAATTCACTCTTGTCCATCGAGCTTTTCTGAGTAATATTGCAGCCACTTCCGATCCCAAGAACTTCAAAGAAGCAATGCTACATGATATTTGGAATAACGCAATGTACACTGAGGTTGACGCACTTGAGGGACAGTATACTTGGGACATTACCGATCTACCTCCAGGCAAAGAAGCTATTGGCAGTCAATGGGTCTACAAGAAAAAATATAATGTCGATGGTGCAGTAGAACGTTATAAGGCTCGGCTGGTGGTTCAGGGAAATCACCAAGTTGAAGGTGAAGACTTCAATGAGACATTTGCTCCAGTTGTCAAGATGACAACCATTCGGTCTCTTTTACGCATTGTTGCAGCCAATGAATGGGAAGTATATCAAATGGACGTCAACAACACATTTCTACATGGTGATCTGGAGGAGGAGTTTATATGAAGTTACCTCCAGGTTTTCGTCATAAGTTTCCCAAAAAGGTTTGCCGTCTTCGTAACTCTTTGTATGGCTTGAAACAGGCGCCTCGTTGTTGGTTTAAGAAGTTGTCTGATGCTCTTTTGCGCTTTGGTTTTCAACAATCTTATGATGACTACTTGTTTTCTTACACTAAGAATGACACTGAGCTTCGTGTGCTGCTTTACGTTGATGATTTGGTTATCACTAATAATAATGGTTATATGCTGCAGAAGTTTAAAGACTATTCGAGCAAGTGTTTTTCGATGAAGGATTTGGGTAAACTCAAATATTTTCTTGGAATCGAGGTGAGTCGCGGGGCTGATGGTTTTTATTTTTCTCAACGGAAATATGCGAAGGACATTGTTGAAGATTGTGGCTCTCTTGACTCAAAGCCGGCTCTTACTCCTCTTGAGCCGAATCATGGACTTGCTCTTGATGATGGTTCGTTGCTTGCTTATCCGAAGAAGTATCGTAGGCTCGTCGGCCGTCTGATTTATCTCACACATACTCGTCCAGGAACTGTGCTACTCAGTACATGGCCTCTCTCAGTTTATGCAGTCTCCGAGAGAAGCAAATTGGGATGCAGCTATACGCGTTGTCCGGTTTCTCAAAGGTTCTTTGACCAACGGCATACTCTGACAGTCGGCCAAAGACTTAACTCTCTCTGTTTACTGTGATTCTTATTGGGCCTCTTGTTTGCTCACTCGCAGGTCACTCAGTGCTTATGTGGTTATGCTTGGTAACTCTCTCATTTCTTGGAAGACGAAGAAGCAGAAGATAGTATCTCATTCATCGGCGGAAGCAGAGTATCGATCTATGGCAGCTGCACTTCGCGAAGTTAAGTGGATACGGCAGCTATTACATGGTTTGGGTGCTACGCAAACGGTGCCGACTCGGTTTTACTATGACAGCAAGGCAGGTATTCATATCGCTGCTAATCATGTCTTCCATGAAAGAACGAAACATATTGAATCGGATTGTCATTCAGTGCGTGATGCGGTTCGTGATGGGATCATTGCTACTCAGTATGTGCGCACCAATGAACAGCTAGCAGACATACTAACGAAAGCTCTGGGGCGTGTTCATTTTCAGGATTTACTGTCCAAGTTAGGTGTTCAGGGTTCTCCCACTCCAACTTAAGGGGGAGTATTGGGTAATATTAGATAGATACAACTTGTTAGTTACGTTAAGTATATATTCCTAAGTTTAAGGGGATTTGCATCTATCTTTGGTGGAGTCAAGTTTGTATAAATAGAGTCTCACGATCATTAATAAAATCCAACAGTTCATACACATCTAAATCTACAGTAAACAAAAAAAACATAAATATAGATTAACATTCGCTTAATAAAACATTAGAACAAGTTAGAACACAGCTCAATGTGAAAGTCAAAGTATATTATGGGTATCATGCTCTCACCTGATTTACTAGTTCCATGAGAATTCTATGAACTTCCCTATAAGCTCCTATTTGTACATTAAACCTAGCAGTAGCTATAGCATCAACTTCATCAATGCAGATGATAGTTGGAGCATTTTCATTAGTAATACGGAAAACATCAAGAACCATATGAGGTCCCTGCAATCGGAAGACAATTAGGCACCAACTAGAAGCACTCAATACGATCTTAAAAAATTAAGAAAGCTACTTATGATAATTCCTACCTACTTGAGGTACGGCGGGAGAAACGGTTTGTGCTAATAGAGTCAACTCTCCTTCGTCTACGTCTAGTACGAAAGAGGAGAGAGAGAGAGAG
>OVAN01006254.1:0-21668 GCA_900406275.1 Anastatica hierochuntica
TGTTTGATCTTGATTCTTCGTGCTACTCTTTGGTCTATGTGGATTCGATCCTGAACCACTACAACGTACATCTGTACGCTTGCAGTATTATCTCGGGTGAAAACCTGAGCTATCAGGCCATAAAGATTTCCATGTATGAGTTCAAGAACTTTGTTTTGCCCTGTATGAAGTTTTCTGTGGAAACATTTGTCATGTTTGTTTGCCGAGTAAGTACGAGCCACAAATTCCTCTTTTAATTTCAATATGCAAAATTCTTGAGACCAGCTCCTTCTTATCATGTGTTTCATTGTCTCTATGTTAATGTGTCTGAGCCGTGTATGCCATTTGCTAGATTCTATCATCGTAGTCGATAGCAGGCACATAGTATCTCTCATCTTAATCCTTACTTTTTATAGTCGGTTCTTGATCTAACTGCCTTAGTGATTAGCTTCCCCTCTCGATCATGCATCACTAGATGTTCTCTAGTCATTCTTACCTCACATCCTGATTTTGTAGCCTGACCAAGGATAATGATATTGCTTTTCAGGTCAAGAATGAAGTAAACATGATTCAACGTCCTTGGATTACCATTCTAATCCAAAAACTAGATCATACCTTTCCCTTTGATGTCAATACGCGAATCTTCACCAAATCTAAGTTTTTCGGAGATTGAATCATCAATTTTAGAGAAATACCTTATGTCTCCAGTTATGTGGTTGCTAGCGTCATTATCAAGATACCACAAGTTTTCTACACCATCATTTGTCTCATAGCATTTTGGCACAACTTTTTCTTCGTTCAAATACACTTCTTCATGCATCATGAGTTCATCCGCGTCATGAGTATCAGTATTGTTGTTTACTTGAATTTCTTGTAACTTAAGCAAGCGATATGGACTTGCCGAAGCATAATGTTCTGTTTTTTCGCATTTGTAACACGTGATTTTTGACATGTCCCTTTGTCCATTTGAGCGGCCATGTCCCCTTCCTCTCATGTAAAAGCGACCACCGCGTCCTCTGCCTCTGTTTTCTCCATAGTATTCACGAGCAGTTTGTGGTGTTAGAGAATCATAATTCGCATACATAAGTCTACTCTGATCCTCATGTGTTTCTTCTTCTTCACATATACGTTCTTCATAAGCCTTCATACGTCCCACAATGTCTTCAAAACTTGTAGTTTTCAGATCTAATACGTGCTCGAGTGAAGCCACAATGTAGATATATTTTCTTCGAGGAAGACTTTTAAGAAACATCTTAACGACAATCACCTCATCTAACGCTACAAATTTCGAGACAATCTTCGACAACTTCCTAGAAAATTCATCAATAGTGTCGGTTTATTTCATCCTAAGACGATCAGATTCTATCATTAATGTTTGTATGCGAGCCTCTTTGACTCTCTCTGCTCACATATGTCTGGATTTAATAGTGTTCCGTACTTTTTTAGCTGTTTCTAATTCTCCAACTTGAAGAATAAGTGCTTGAGGTATGGACTCAAAGATCAAGACTATAGCAACATCATTTTTATCTCCGTCTTTTTTTGGTTACTTCAACAGCCTCCCAAACCTTGTGAACCTTAAGGAGAACCTTAATTATTATGGCCGACATTGTGTGATTTGTGGAGTTTAGCATGAGACATTTAATGGTGGACAGACCTCCTCCTTCTTTCGTTTGTGTCGTTGAAACAGTTAGATTACCCATCTTCTTCCTCTATTTTAGTCGTCAAAAATAGAGCACACGTAGTAAGGATAGATATAAAGTTCCTAACAAGAGCTTTGCAATTTCGTTGAGTAAAAATAAAGTTATGACCATTTTAATTCTTAGTTTTGGATTAGTGACGGGAATGTTTTGTAAAATTTAAAAATTTATAATTCTTTGAATCTTGGGTATCTTGGGTTATCGCTTTCATCACTATTATGTTCCTTGATGCCTTGAGAATGGTCTTTGACATTTGAGCCTTCTTGGATTCAAAATTTTTAAGCCATAAAAGTTCTTGGAACTTACATATGAATTTTTTTCAATGTAGGAATCATTAAAGTAAACAAACACAATGGCACCAAATAAAAGAGGTGAAAAGGGAGCTCAAACTCAAAAAGGAAAACCCAAAAAAGCTTCTACCTCTAAGGAAGCATCAACTCCAAAGAGAGCTTCAATGCCAAAGAAGGTCATCTCGCAAAAGCCGACAACCATGAAGCGCCCCATTTCAAGAACACCACCGCCTCTTCCGTTAGAAATCAAGAGTACAATTTGGAGTTAGGAAGAGAAGGAAGAGAGGAGATTCTTTGAAAGAATGGAGTTCGAGCCTACTAAATTTATGGGAAAAAGGCTATTGCAAAAGATGGAACTTTACGAAGAAGTGTGCTATCTATTAGAGAGCATGAGTCTCCAATTTTTGGTGGATATGAATGAGCCTCTATATGAGGATGAAATGAAGGATTTCCTCGCCACAATGAAGATTGTCTTCAATTCGCCAACTCAACCAAAGGAAAGATATGGGTCTCTCAACTTCAAGATAAGGGATAAGGAGTACTCCATAAGCCTTTTTGAAGTTTGCAAAGCATATGATCTACCACTAGCAGAGGAAGCTAAGTACCTTTATTGGGAAGGAATCAACACTTTTTGGACATCATAGTCGATGGACCATTTACAAATACAAGTCTCAAGTCTTCAAAGATAAGAAACCCGGTGATAAGATATGTCCAAAAGCTATTGGCGAACACAATTTTTGCTAGAACCGAAATTGGCGTGGCAAACCGGAATGAAGTACTTCTTCTATTTCGAGGACTCAAGGAATACTTGAAGGAATGGAAGGAATCTACAGAGGTTGATGATTTTGGATCAAACATAAACATGGTAGTGCTCTTCCTCAAGCATATGGCGAGTTTCCAAGGTAAATAGGTTAGGAAGACGAATCTTCAACCAATTTTCTTCGAAGCTTCCTAACGCCATTATTCAAGAAAGCTCAAGTACCATTAGGTGAACCAAGCTCGAAGAGGGATCACATAGGTATTCAAGACCTCATATATTGGCGTTTCATACGAATCAAAAAGACAACCAAGGAGATGGAGTACCTCTTCAACGATTTCAATACCAGAAAGAGGGTATATTTGAGTCTTCCTTGCGATGAGCTAACAAACATTGGCTCGTTGGACAATGTCATCTTTGTGCATTTGGGAAAGGAGGATGAAACAGAAGCTTCAAGTCAAACGAGGATGATCCGAGCTCGTGGAGAGTCAAATGGGGACGATTCCATCGCCGGTACAAGTGATGTGTCAGTATTTTGAGTGGTTTTTACTAAGGTTTTTACACGAGATTTATGGTTTTTAGTATGTATTCAGATTGTTTTGGCGCGGATTTGTGTTCTTTGTTATTTTTACAGGATTCGAGCTTGAATGTGCGAAAAAAATGCATTTTGGATGGATTTCAAGCGTCGAAGGAAGTGTTCGTAAAAAGCTGGAAAATACCCTGAAATTTGGACAAGGATTGACAGATTCTTGTCCCCCGATCAACATATCCCTGTCCAAAATACCAAGAAATTTGGACAAGGATCAACCGATCCTTGTCCCCGGATCGACAGATCCCTGTCCCGAATTGCGGACCGATTTTACGAAGAACCAGACCGAACTTATTTCGAATTGGATTGCTATCAAAGACCTAGACTCGTTTTCCCTGTTTCATTATGCATTTTTAGAGAGTTTAGAGAGAGTTTGTAACCTAGGGAGAAGAAGTCTTTTTGTTCTTCAATCGAGAACCCTGCTGAATAGTTTGTTCGTTGGATTTAGGGATTCTCACATAGGGATTCATGAGTTGTTGATAAAGAATCACATGATTAGGGATATAATCTAACGGATCTTCATCTTTTATTGTTCGTAATGCATGAAACTGAATTGATCTTTAGTTTCTTAACTTAGGTAATTTAACTGCTGGAAGGGGAATGTTTAAATGCCTAAAAGGATCTTAGATGAGCAATTCTTCTTAAGCCAACGGAAGTTGATGTTTAAGTGAATTGTGAACTTATCGAATCTGTTAGTAATGCATGATTAGAAATCGAGGGTCAACAGAAGTTAGCCTCGAGATTTCTAATACATAGGGAGTTGTGAGTATAGAAGTAGATCAGTTCCACATAAGAATTTGAGTTCAAGACGGTTCTTAACCTTTTCCCTAGTCTATAATTTGAATCAACAATGAATTGTTTCCCTTAGAATACCCGATGTTCAACACTTCCTTGATTGATTTACAACCCTACGTTGCTGCCTGCGTTTCTTGCCTTCTTTATTTTGATATTTGCATCATTCTTAAAGACATCTTTTTAGCCTTAGTCCGTTGTGTGATCTGATATTTCTTCGTGCTATCGTTGGTCTCTTTGGATTCGATCCCGAACCACTGCAACGTATATCTGTGCACTTGCAGTGTTATCTCGGGCGAAAACCTGAGCTATCAAGTTTTCTGGCGCCGTTGCTAGGGACCAATAGAGAGTCTTAGAACTTAGGATCATTGCGCGTCTAAGGCATTTTTTATTTTGTTACTAACTTTTTGTTCTTTAGTTTGATGGTCATGGATTACAATGATTGGCCTCAGAGAAAAGATGCAACACTTCGAGAATTACTAGCATTGGAAGAAGAGGAGAAACTTAAGTGGGAGTCATATGTAGATCCACCATTCGATGAAAGCATGCTTACACAAGAACAAAGAGTGAGGTTGGATGAAGAAAGCAAGGAAAATCCAACGATGAAGAGGAGTACCTTAGCAGCTATGATTTGATTGAACCTTCTCACACATCGGGCAATACTTGAAGGAAGAGAGCTCACAAGCATGGAAATACATATGGCTCATGCACTTAAAGAGGTAATATATTGGGTTCCACCATGCCAACTCAACAAGACCCGGTAAGGTGCATATAGGGATGGGGCCAGGACACACAATGATCTGGGTCTCCGTCTAACACTCAGAGCTCGAAGAGGAAATTGTCCTCTATAGACGCTTCCGGCAAACCCTATCGCCCACGGAGCAGGAAACAGCTGGAGAAAATTCTTTTAGAGGGCTCTCCATCTACCATAACAAGAGCCTAGATTGAATACTACAGACTCAAAAAGCAAAATTCTAAGGCTAAAAACATAAACCTTAGCGAGATCTACCGGATCCTAAGCTAAGAAAAGAAGGGAGACAAAGCTTTACCTTGAGTTGCGGTTATCGAGAGCTGGAAGCAAAAATGCTAAAGAGCATAGAGCGACAACCGTAGAGAAGGGATGAGCAAATAAAGAGCAAGAATGGCGATGGAGAAGAAAAGAAAATGGAGAAGAAAAATATTAAATGGCAAAAAAACAAAAGGAAAAAAAGGAAAGGGGAGCGCATGCGCAATGTGGCCCGGATCTTGAGGGATCTTCCTTCCTTTTTCAAAATATACGGCATCTGATTGGACTTCCAGATTTAATCCTAACCATTGCAATCCGATCTCTGAGATCTTCTCCAACGGTCCCCAATTCAAATCCGAACGCCAAGACATCAAGAAGCCAAGAACAGCGTGCTAGAAAGCAAGAGAATCTCGAAAAGCGGCAAGCCAAAAGTGCAACAAAATGTCCAAGGAAATAAGCCAGAAGATAGAGAAATCAAGATGACTCTACATTGATCGTGAAGACCAGGGAAAAACTTCTTGCTTCTTGCTAAGCAAGAGGGAACACGTTATTCCCCAGCTTTGGATCGAACCTAAAAAATAAGGGGCAAACTAATAGGAGTAATTTAAGCCATGACAATCCTCGTGGTTTAAGGGTATACGACAGTTTAAGCCAAAAATAGGGGAAAGCAAAGAAGCAAGAAGTTGAAAGTCGGGAGTATGCCGCAAGGCAGAAAGCTGAAAGACACTTACATTCGATAAAAAGAAACCCAAAGAAAAAAATAAAATATGTCTAATATATAAGGCTATACAAGGGTTTTCCTAATTCTAAAGGATAATCAAGTTTCTACTGTAAATACATGACCTAAGGGTTCATACAAGACATCTACAACATGCTCTAGAGATCCCAAAACTAGATCTAAGAGAAACTAAGCCTTACGATTAGAAAATAGGGTTCCCACACCCAAAACGTCATACTTCTTACTTTCTCTTAAGAGACTAAACCTCTTCTTATTGCACTTTGTCTCTTTATCTCTAGCTTCTTCTTATTGCTCTCTCTCTCTCTCTCTCTCTCTCTCTCTCTCTCTCTCTCTCTCTCTCTCTCTCTATTGCTAGAAGAAGATCCCAAACTTTCCTTTTAATAATTAATTCAGTTCTAATATTTTAAAAGTCGAAAAAGTGATGAAAGATCATTTAACCTTTTATGTGTCAAAAAAACCTTTTATTTTTCTTTCTCGTATATGCTTATTTTTCTCCTCGCTCGATTTCTTCATCTTCGATATTTTACTTTTTGATTCTTCTAGGTTTTCTTCTTCTTTTTCGATATGCTTCTTCGTTTTAGGGTTCGTCTGTGCTCTTTTTACTCTTCGGTTTAGGGGTTTTCTCCGATTTAGGGTTATTTTTCTTAATCTCCTTAATATTTTCGGATTTCGTCTTCTTCTTTGATTTCTTGTTCTTCGTATTTTTATTAATTCATCGATTTATCGTGTTTTGTGGAAAACTCAAAAAACAATATAAATAAGAATTTCAATATAACTAAGGACCTAGTTTTATAATTAATTTGTAAAACTAAGTAAAACTCTATAATATTACGTTTAGTTGTACTTCGAAAATTAAAATTTAAAATTTGAAATTCAAAAAATGTTAAAAATAAACAACGAAAACAACAATGGCAAAATCAAAAGGTACATTTTCATTAAGAATATGAGAGTATGTAGATCATGTGAAAGTATGGTACTCTTTTTCAACTTTTAAGAGTGTCTCAAATTTTCACCCTAATCGCTAGCACACAATAAATTTCTCCAAATTCCACGTGCATGTTAATCTCTCTATTAGTAGCATTAAACGATTTAGATGTGGTGATTATGAAAAATACCAAATAAAATATAAAACGTTGTGAGGACCCAGTAGCAGATTGACCAAAGGTCAAGATTTGGTTGGATATGTGAGGATCCAGAAGGTAGAATGTTATTGTTCGGAGCTAAAAGTTCAAGACAAAGTTTAACATCTTTACATTGTGAGATGGAAGCTCTCCTTTGAGCGATGAGAGAATTGCATGACAAAATGGTAAATTGTCAGGACTTTGAGACGGATTGCGCATAGTTAGTTTTCATCATTCAGTCACCTGAAGATTGGTCGGCCTTCTCAAATTTTATTGACGATTTCTACACCCTTCGTTTTTTTTTCCTTTGTTTTCTATCTCGTTAATTCCGCCCTCTTCAAATTCAATGATAGACTAATTAGTACGTGCTACCAAATCTTGATCACCAAAAAAAATTTATGAAAATATTTTTCCTCCTGATTGGATCACCAATATTGAGATGTTTAATTAAATGATTTGGTCGGTAAAAACAAAATAAAAAATTAGCAATTTTCTCAGATTCAATGTTGATCACCGGATATTCCTATTTCAATGACGTAACCACTGTCAGTATTTCATAAAAGAAAATGCAATTATCGAAAGAAAGAAATTTCAATTAATGACATTCTCAAACTCAAACAAACATCTCACACCACCTTAGCAGTATTTAACCAAACTCAAATAATAACACTATACATGAAATGAATTCACCAACCTCATATTTATGATACAGACAATGGATTAGATAGAAAATAAAATAAAATAACAATAATAATATTCAATATGTGGCTGATTTATTATATATGAATTAATAATCTTCTCAAAACTTGAAACCGAGGCTAGGCCATTTTTTTGCGGAAGGCTCTTTCTTGGACGGTCTTGCGTTTGGATCGATCAGATTCTGGAGCGATTTGGCTTTGTAGTTCCGCGACCTCCCCGCTTCCTTCAAAAGCTCGGCCAGACGCTTCTTCTCGTCCTCAAAATCTGGATTGGCAGTACCGAGTTTCTCCTCTCTCAGTTTCAGAACCTGCTCTAATATCTCAATCGCATCCTCTATCCTGCAAAATTTACAAATATTTTAGGAATTTAAAAGCCCGGAAACCATAAGTTCTAACAGAAGATATCCAAACCTAAAACCGGTTGGACTTTCCTAATTTTCATATCATATCAACCATGTTTTGATTCCGGCTAAAGGTAAATATTCCGATTAAAGTCTCCCATTTTAACCCATACCAGTTGTGATTCTGATTTTGGTAAGCTAGCAGATTATAAGTGTTACGTCAGATAGATTTCTATAAGACATTACCTTCCCATGGCGTCATAAGTAGCAGCTAGATTGCTGTATACACCGAGAGTGTCCTGATCGCATGGCCCACGTTCTTGTTCAAGAATCACTCTTGCTTCTTCAAACAGCTCACCCGCCTCGTCGATCTTGAAAAGCTGAACGCAGGCTAATCCCATCTGGTTTAATACAACTCCGAAGAAGGCAGATTTCTCACCCGCTGCCCGCAGCTTTGTCACAGCGCTCTCAAATGCGTTTCTTGCGTCCTCATACCTCCCCAACGTGTAATACATTACCCCCATCCGTGCCTCCAACCCTGCAAGTATTTAAATACAAATCCAAACTAGATGAAGAAAACTTATAAAGAGAATATCAAAAGTCTCATTTGACATACAAAGAAACAAAGTGATAACTACAAAAATATATTCATAATTTCAGACTGAGATTCATTTCCTTGTCTGATCACAATCTATTTTAGACTACTTCACAATCTAATAAATAGTTCTTAGGTAAGACTAAAACAGGTAGATCACTAGAGTTAATTCAACCAGCTTCAACTGACACGCTCGAAACTTAGAGAGTAGTGCCTTATATTCAGTTTGAGACCCAAATCACTCGATTTCAAAGGCATTGCATATCCAGCGAAAGCAACAAAAAAAAAATCATGGTTTTGATGAAGTTTGTACCTGCGATGGCGCTCTGCTGTCCTGGTTTATCCTCAAGCAATTTCATTGACTTCTGAAGTAGCTTCAATGCTTCCTCAGGTTCATCCACAGACTCATAAATCGCAGAAATCTCGGTTAATCCACAAGCGATCTCCTCCACCGTTGTCCCAGGCACCGGCTTGTTGTATATCCTCAGCGCATTCTCACAATAGGACTTGGACTCGCGGAGTTTCCCTGTCTTATGGTAAAGCTCAGCCAATCTGACAAACACTGATGCAACGGTCGGATGGGTCTCGCCTCTCGAGGACTTGAACACAGTGAGAGCCTTCTGATAAGAGAAGACAGCTTCATCAAACCGGCCCAATGACATGTAAATGTTGCCAATACTGACATCAATTGATGCAACCTCAGACTCTTGTCCACTCGCAATCATGGCCATGCTGGCAAGGACGAGGTGCTCGAGGGCGTTTTCATAATCTCCTTTAGCCTCGCAGATGATTGCCATTAGCCTCCTATCAGCTGCCTCTTCCAGAGAGGCGGGTTCACTATGTGCACGGTGGATATCTAGAGTTTTTTGGCATAGCTCTTCCGCTTTATTGAACTGCATTGCCTGAACATAAGCTTCTGCTAAGTACCTGAAATTACTGGAAGCTTCAGAAACCAGAAACAGGGCCTTGTTCAATTGGATCATAAACTTCTAAAACCCATAGTCCCCAAATTTTAAGATATTTGTAGTTAACGAAAGATCATAAATTAAGCAAATTTCTGGAAGATCAAGTCATTACTAAAAGGTAAAGCTAACGGTAAACCCATTATTGAATCAATGAATCATAAACCCTAAAATTCTGAATCTAACTCAGATTAACTAGCAATCCAGTAAGATCTAACAAAAGTATTGACTTTCAGCACAAGTAAGCTAGCACCGACACTATCTTGATTGTTGGTATTAAGAGTCTAAAAGAGTTTCATCAGCAAAGCAAGTAATGTGAACCTGCAAGTTTCTCCGACTCGAGGATCCGTGTCGCCCAAAGTCTGGATCTGGATCTTAAGACCCTCCTCGTAGCAAGCTATGGATCTATCGATCTGGCCCAGCATCGATAAGGTGTCACCGAGTTGCATATGGCCGGAAAATGCAGCGAGAGAGTGGTCAGGCCCACGGGTCGGGTCAGGAACCTGGATGGCTCGCTCCAGCGGCGGCACTGCTTCATCGAATCGGCCAAGGCTACAGTAAATGGCGGCGAGCACGTGGAGACTCATGGCTAGGTCGAGAACAGGTCCGCCATCACTTCCGCCAGGAATTGGTGGAGCAACGGCGGCGCAACAGCGCTCGAATGACTTCGTGGCGCGGATCGCGTAGTCCAAGGCTTTATTGGGACCTTCACCTGAAGCTATGGCGTCGCGAGCTAGCTTGAGAAGGAAAGGGCCGAGATCTGGATTATCGAGAGATGGATCGTCGACGTCGGCAGAGGCTACGCTCGGGGAGTCTTTTTTGCCGGATCGACCAGGTGACGGTTTGGATCGAGACTGTGTTGAGGAAGGGGTCTTCTTCATTGGAGTTCGTGGAGGGTTCGAGAGCTCGGACCGGTGAGGTTGCGTGTCTGGCACGGCCACATGTAGTGGCGGCGCATCGGCCGGTATTTTGACTGATACGAGGCCTGGCATTGCTGGCATGAATGAATGAGAGAGAGAGAGTATTGGTTTTGGATCGAATGGAGATCCAAGTGGAGAACGAGACGAGTAAGTCAGTGAAAGGGTCAAGGGCAATCCCGTAATAAAAGTTTAGATTCGAGGAGTTACTTTTTTTAATGCTCGAGTTTTATTAATATTGATTTGCACACATACTTGCAATTACATAACGAATGGATAATAATGATTTTTCCAATTCTACTTTCGGATGATTTTCTTATGATACATTGATGATAATTTTGTTCAAAGTTAATTTTACTTCACTCTACTTATTCTCATTTTATTCATAATAACGGCTTAAGTAGAATCCAATTTGATCGTGAAGGAAACTCATTACCAGAAGCATCACTAATCCGATAATAATGAGTTTTTTATCATTTGGAAATAGTATTGTAAAATCCTGAAATTTTCAAATCCAAAATAGAAATCCAACATGAAAAGCATGTTGAAATTGTTGATGCACCTCTGAGGAGCTTAGTCTAATCGTTGACCTTCTAATTTGGCAACATCCGTCGATCTTCCAAACTGACAATACTCCGTCGATCATCTGGTCCGGCTCCAAAAAACCAAATCAATAGCTCCAAATCCGCTAATCAAAAATCAGTAACTACCAAACTCGAGAACAACACTAAAACATATTCGGTGCGAGTCATAAAAACAAAAGAAAAAGCAAGGGAAACATTGAGGGACCGACAAACAGTGTTTTAGGAGCCACCGTTCTCCGGTCCCTAGATCAAAGATGAAAGGTAGAAGTGGTTGACGGCTGGGGTTTTTGAGAGAAAATCATACTTCTTAACAATGTGTGTGTTGTTTGTATTGTAGATCGAAGGAGTTAACAGTCATGCTATTAGAGAATGTTGCATAGTCATTAAGTGTATCAATTTCTTTTTTTTAAATGTCTAAATAACCTTTATTAATATTCTGAAGTACAAATAGGGATGCAAAGCCGAATACAAAACATCGAAATACAAATTATTACATAAGTAGATATATGTGCTATATGTTGAAGATAAAACATTTGAGAAAGCGAAATTTCACATTGCTTCCTTTCATAGTAGTAAACCTTACACGCTAATAGAAATCCTAATATGTTATTTTCCTTTTCCATAATTTGTCTCACTCTAATACGATAGGTATGCCATTTTGGCATTCTTTTCTTTTCCCAATCGTACAGTAAAAAGGTATTGCGTCTAATACTTGCTTTGAAAAGTTGACACAATACCAATTAGTCCTTATCCGTGTTCTTAGTAATAATGTAGACTTTGTAGTGTTCCCACTGTGACTCCGAATATTTGCATAAATTGCCATATCTTCGTTACTTGGATGCGATGATTGCATGTGTACATGATACATCAATTATACTGTCAACATTAAATCCAGACCTTGAAACCACCACATCAACTCTAGATATTGTGATTTATCCATCCTCGTGATTAAAATCACATAAGCATGATCAAATATCAACAATGGTAGAGCATAAATTTTTGGTTCTCTTTGACCTTTATGGTTCCATGACTTAATTGAGATCATAGATTATGAGAAACAACGATGTCCTTTTCGCTGGCCAAAATCACTCGCATCATACAACATTGCAACATATGCGTTGATGGAGTGAAGTCCTCTCCAAGAGGTGGTGGCCATGGTGCCTTAAGAAAGAATTTTATCGAATGAATTCGAGATAAATCTCTATCAATCTATGGGATTAATAGACAAAATTAAAAAAATTTAACCTTTGTAAAGATACCGTCATATCTGGAAAACAACAGAAAAACACCCTTACTTCCATCCAACCGTCGAGATCAGGTAGCAAGGACCAGGAAATAACACCCTAGAAGAGGGAAACCACCATGCCGAAACCGCCTAGAAACGACGCCAATAACTAGAGGAGAATCTGCATAGACGAGATAATCACCGTAAACGATGAAAAAAGACTTCCACCAGCCACTGGAAAAGGTTTAACATATTGGTGACAATGTCGAGAGTCTCTTCAATCCGCCCAAAATGATATCAAAAACATCGCAAACTTTATTCTTAAGAACGTAATGAAGAAATCAAATAAAAACAGGGAAGAAACCGGCAGTCAGAGCCGCCGGAGATGGTGAAGAAACGGTTTACTTTATCGCCTGTTAACTCTCCTTGTTTCGAGAGAAAAGCTTACAAATTTCCATCTTCGATTTTTTTTCTCTTCGCACAAAAACTAAATTTTTTTGTTTTCCATTATATTGGTTTTCTAATTGCATGCAAGATTGTTAATTACCATTCTGTTTTTTTAACAACCAAACACTAAATCAGAAAGTCATTCTGGAATTGGTTACCCAACTCAGAGGAGAGAAATCTACAAAAATATAATCACAATTTAAAATATGGGATCCTCGAGCTAGGTTGTCTACTTGTGTATTCGCTTTGTGCGGGGTTTTGGATAGTGAGAATCCTGGGAGATGACCACGAAGACGTTGGAATTCTCGGATGTACATGTAGAAAGCTGGCTAATCATCCGGGTTCTGAAGAATCATAAGTAGCTCCATACAATCTATCTCAAACAACTCGCAATCAAGTCTTCAGAGTATAAATTCTTACATTGCCCACAACAATGCTTCCAATTCATAGTACAAATGTGAAAGACTGCACTGAAAATATTTTGCTCCAACTAAGACTATCGAATTATCCCAATTGAAACATATCTAATATATTTCAGTAAAAGGTTTTGATTATTTCCACGATCCATCTGTGCGACAACGTAAGCCATTTGACATTGTGCTCTCCGTAACCACCCGATCATCAACCGTAAGTGCAGTAGTCTCCGCTTCCTCCCAGCCACTCGATCATCAACCATTATGTATTTTGTAATGTGAAAAATATATAGTAGATATATATTTTAAAAGTTTATAATTTGTAATAGCAAATAGAAAAACAATTTTTATTTGCGAGTTAAAAGATTTCTATAACAGTGAAACAAGAAATTCCCTATTTTGCATATTGGATTCAGTCCAATACTGAATCGAATCCATGAGATCAATTAACAAATATTTCAATAAAGCTAAACAAAGAGTTGATATGAACGTCAAGAAATAGGAAATTTAAATAAAGTTTAACTATAGTCTCACACAAATTTAATGAGGAATTTTGATATTTTACAGACATATTCAACTTGGGTGAGCTTATTTAGTCTCTTTATTACTTTTGTTTGTATATATTATACAACGACTAATACAAAAATGTTTTGATAGTTTTATTTCTTATTTAACTGATATGCTATTCGACTTATCTAAGTTCTTAGACAATGAATGGGGTAGCGATTTAGGGCGATCCAAAGTGCCAAAGTCAAAATGGTGACCATTCAAAATATTTTTACGTTTTTCGTAATGTGGATAAAGAAACAAATTTATTAATTAAAATTTAAGTGCGCTTCAATTGAATGATCCCGCAGGGTACGTACAAAAGCTAATTTTCTATGTGGTTAATAATACATTTTTTTATTAAAAATAATCATATTTTTCTTTATTTATTAAAATCTAAATTTATTTTTTAAGTATTATTTTTATGTTATATGTTTGTACTTTAAATGGTATAATAACATGATTTTGTAATTTTTTTTCATTGCTTATAGTGCATATAGTTAAAAGAAATTTATAAAATACATAAAAACTATTAAAGTTCAAAATATTTATATTTTTAATATATTATTACATGTAGATGAAAACATGTGTGTTTAGTATTATAACATGTACTTCATATACTACTATCTTTTTGAACTAATACTAATCTATTTTAGTTTACAAAATGTTTATATTAATTAATATCTTGCATACTTTGTTATTTTTTATTCATTCAAACATTTATCATGCGCTATATGTTATTTATATTACCATTCAAAATTATATTACCGTTATTTTACACAAACCACACTTGCTCCGCATTATACATTTGTCCCGCAAAAATAACACTTAAACCCCACTGCACCATCTATGGCTTCGAATGGTAGCTGCGGGATATATAGTGTGGGATAAGCAGATTAATTGGTGCGAACCGTTTTAGTGCGGTTTATTCAGATAAAACGCACAGTACGAGATAAGTGTGGTTAGTGCGAGATATATAGTGCGATATGGTATTTGAATGGCGAAAATCATAAGTGCGATACGAAATAAGAAATACTAAATTTTGAATAATTATTTGAGTATTTAATTTTTTTGGAAAAAATTCATTTTTAGAGTAAAAAGGATAATTTGAAAGAATTATTTGCTATATTTTAAAAAATATTTTTTAGCGTGATTTAAAATAATTAAAAATAATTTTACGTAAACCACATCATATATTATGTTGGAAAAACGCAATATGTGGTTGGTTTACATACTATTTTATTTTTCAAAACACACCAAAGATGAATATTATGCGAATGGTAACAATACATGGTTAACTGCAGTGTCTCGCTACGGAACGCACATCACATTCATACCCTAATTCGCTTGTCCTGCACTGTTTAATCCGTTGTCACTATTCAGAACCTTAATTAGTTAACTAGCCCATCAATTTTTGTAACTCAAATACAAGTTTTGAATATATATTTTTGCGTCCACATTTATTTTTGAATGATCATAAAAAAGAATATAGAAAATAAAAATGTAAACTAAAAAATACAAAAATGATCATATGGAAAAGTATGAAAAAATCTATATTGAATAATGTACAAATGAGAGCAGACTAAACAAATATAATTACTCTATTGGATGTTTGTTTGGTCGATACATTTTTTTTATTCTTTATTGTGAATATTATGATGATGTGTCACTCACGGTAGCAGAAATAATCATTGAATTTTAAAATCTTTTTCAACGATCTTTTCAAAGTCAAGAAAAACAAGTATCCGACTGTGTTTCCCGACGTTGGCGGATGCCTCTGCCTCATCTTCCTTCATGCCTCATCCCTCTATTTTTACTAACCCGAAATTGCGATTGAAAAATAGAGATCTTCCCTGCTGTTGGGTGGATCTTCTCGATCTAGGCTCCAAAGTAAACAACCTATTCAATGTGTTTCGTTTCCTCTGGTATGGTGCTCTCCAATATCCAGTGCACCCTTGCAGTTCCTCCACCTTGGATCTAATTATGGACTAATTCCAAGGAATTGTTCCTCGATTTGCATGATTTACCATATTCTTGTGCTTTACGATGAAGCTTTTTGCCCAGTTCTGACAGTGATTTTGTCTCCACAGGTGGAAACAACCACTGTTGATGTTGCTCTCTTATAACGTCAGGTTAATATTGATTTTTCCTCTCCTTTAGGGAATATGCTTCTTCTAAGCTACTCTCAATTTTTCAGATAACTCTTCTTGTGCTTGTCTCTCTCTATCGTTAGATCTGCGAAATACAACTGCGGTATGCATATTCTGCTAGATAAATCATCGACCAGACTTTAGGCATGGAGTCATGGCTTTTATGTTTGTTGCCACTGCCACCCTTCGTCCCGTGGCTTTTCCTTCGATTGAACATTTAACCCCTCCCTTTGTGTTAATAGACCAGTGTACCCTATGTATTCTCTAGTGGGTTCAAATGATCAGAGTCTTTCTCCCTAGGAAAACATATTTGGTCAACACTGGCACGGGTATATTGGAGAAAGTTGGATTCGACAATCCAACGGTGTAGCCACATCATCGATCCTCACAAAAACAGTATCACCATCCACCCTTGTGGGTAGTACTTTGAAATGCCCAATAAAGAAGCTTTTTGTGCCTTTGGTTGACTAGATAAAAATAGAGAAAGATGTTGTCGATATATGCTACTTTTTTCACCTTAGCAGTTCACGATATACAACATCTTAGTTTTGGTTCTAAAGAATGGTTTTGATCTCAAAACAGATTTTTCGGTTATCACATAACTCTATATACCGTGGTTATTGTCATCTTGGTGGACTTCATGATAACAAACCTTTTAGGAATGACATCAAATATGATATTATCTTCACCAAAAACTGAATAAGTCATTTTGTCCTCGACCATGGAGAGTATTAGCTAATGGGTAATGTTTGGAATGAAACCAAACTTGTTATTACGTTTTTATCGAATGGACTTACTCGTACCAAAATTAACTCGGACCATTTTTTTGGTACGAACAAAACTCTCCAACTCTCGTATGTTTCTGCTGGAGCATGTAAGGTTTTAGGGCCATAACTAGTGGTTATGTGTCAGCCTATAAATTGATTCATCCGCCATATTCGAGAAGATGTGCCTCAGACTTGAAACTACTAGAATTAATTATCTTATTTACCCTACTTTCAGCCACTATGGAGAGAACTCTACCATTGGCATGTCTTTGTAAGAATGTACATGCCATGTTGTACCTTTTTATCCTATGTTTGGGATATTCCGCCACTAAAATCTCGTCTCATCTTACCAGTGACCCTCTTTTTAAGGACTTAGTGTTTTGACACTTTTTACAGAAACATAAAATATTAAAATAACACAAATAATGATATTTCTACGTGGTATTGGTGTCTGTATTGTCGTGCATTACGCCAAAGACTTTCTTCATGTACCGTCAATGGAGCGAATAATATTTTCCATTAAAATTCCTTTTAACTGTTGTATTTATATTTGAGAAATTAACACTAGTAGACACTTTTGCAAAAGAATTTACTCAAATAGACACTTCTTAACTCTTAGACACTTTTTTTACTGTGCATTTTATGATAATCCAAAATTACCCTTTCTCTCTCTTCTTGTCACCTTTTTTCTTCTCATTTTTCAAGAAACCAAATTCACCTTTTTCTTCTTCCCATTTTCCAAGAAACCAAACTTAATTTTTTATTAGTGTGCATCAATAATTTATTTATAAAAGCGAAGAAGAAAAAGTCACAATCAAAAGAAAGTTATTATTCTTCGCTCATCAACAACGACCACACATGTCCATGGACAAAGATGCATGGACACAACTTGCGTGGACTTACTTTTGCAAAATTCTAAATATGTTTTTCATTGGTTTATAAAACGTGCATGGACATATTTGCGTGGACAGATACTAAAAATATGAATATAAATTTACGTAAACAAATTCTTGTGGACAATGGTGGTTAAATACATGTCCATATTTCTATATCTACTTAAACATATAATTGGAAAATGTCTCCTAAATTTACAATCCAGATAAACAAGTGCATAATTCAGTAACAAGTAGACATATCCACGTATCTTTTCCACAATAACATATTCACGTATCTTGTTCACAATAAGATGTATGGACATATTTTGTGGACAATTTTAATTTTGTCACTGAAAATATGAATAGAAGTTAAAATAAACAAGTTCTTGTGGACATTGGTGGTTAAATATATGTCCATGTTTTCGTATCCACTTGAACATATATAATTGGATAAGATTTCATAGATTTGCCATCCATAAACTCATCCACAACAACATGTCCATTTATATTTTTTGGGAAACCTTGTCCACTATACATTATCCATCACATTTTTTACGCAAAATCGTCCAGCAGACATAGTACATCCTATGTCGAACACATACACATTATCTTTCATTTAAAAATATATCCATCTTTCTCCTTCGTGATTTCCTTTTCGATTTCAGATTTTTGGCATCGTAATTAAAACTACAAATAGTAACACCGAATCCTAACACGCGAAATTGGTATATCATAAAATCTTAAATAAAGCTCATGTCAAAAATAAAAGAAAGAAGAGAGATTGTTGGAGGAAAATTTTTTTGAAATAACATAAAGAAATATGTAATTAAATGGGGAAGATGAGAGAAGAAAGAGAAAAAATAAAACATAAATGACATTTATTAATTGTTGGACAAAAAAGAAGGAAAAGAGAGATGATAGTTGAGGGCATTAAAGTAATTGATCACTTAAAAAGTGCCTAAGAGTCACAAAGTGCCTATTGGTGTAATTTAAGTTTTAAAAGTGCCGTTTTGTGTTATCTTCTCTTTATATTTTACCGTGTTTATTAGCTTACTAATAAGTCAAGAACATAATATATATCTTTCACATTCGTAAGATCGATGGCTCATGTTGTTTTTTTGCTTAGTGGAGATTCATTTAATGTTTTTTAATAAAGAAAAAAAGTCGGATCTAGACAGAGCGAGATAAAGCCTAGACTTTGGACCTCATTTTCTTACTTTTTCTCAGCAATATTTATCTACAAATTTATTAGATATATTTTTTTATCCACAATTTGACCCTTAGCTTTTAGGCATTTACAAATCGCCTTAAATTTTAAAAACCTTCAAAATTTCATAATTTTTTTAGATTTAGGTCCAAAAATGTCTGAATCCCTTATGAAAGAGAGTTTCGAAGTAAAAAAGAGAAGTTTTTACATTGATAGGCACTTTTGTATTTTTTATTACGTTAAATAGAAGAAATTACAAGAAAAGACAATTTTTAACTTTTGTCTTTCGATTTAATCACTTTCTAGCCAAGAGGCACTTTTCTATGTTTACGAGGCAAAATTTGACAGGCCCATGCAAGACGAAGCCTTTGATCGTTACTTTTTAGTTGCTTCAGTTAAATCTTATCCGTTCTTTACCAAATGAGAAAAAAAATCGTGTGGCTATGATTTAAAGCCTATCTCAAATCTCAGATCAACAAGTACTCTATGATATAAGGACTAATGTTTATAACCGCCAATGCTTCACTTTGTCCAGCGAGTAATAGTAAAGCCTATATAAAATCTCTCTTTGTGATGTAGCTTTGATTTCACATGGGAGAGAGAAATTTTTAAAAATGGCTACATTTGTTGTTTCCTGTAACTTGCAAGGCTTTTGCATAGTTCTTCTCATTTCAACGGAACGGAACCTAATTGTTGTCCATATATTAACTAATTTAAAATCATATAAAATTTGGAACTACTATCTATACAATCATATGATGGATTAGCCTGAAGATAAAAGATTGGCCGTATAGATCTGTTCACAGGCAATCGTCCATACAAAATTAGACAATTTAACAAAACCGATACGAAAACAATCATTTAACATAGATCGCTATATACGACATATTTCAAGACTCCACTTAGACTAATCCAGTATCTTAAAGAATGCTCAATATGTTTGTAACATCCGATCCTGCAGGGTGCCGAGGTTAGCAAATCCTGGTACAGTGCAAATCGTCTTTAGTAAAACCGCCAACCTTAACTCAAACTGACTGCTTCTGTGTTGCAACTTCTGTCCAAAACAAAAGAAAAGAGAAAACAAAGGAGGGGTGAACGAAATTTCAAACAAGCCGCTTAGTGAAAACCAGACCTAAACCCTAGCTCGACCAAATATTAACCCAACCCCAAAAGTCTACACCTAGACCAAGCCACAAACACGACACCTAATGTACCCAAGAGAACAATCAATGGTCCTATCTTTCGAATTTAGTGATCGCTCACACCCAACCCCCCACACTCGAAGAGGCTTCCTCAGCATAGGATAAGTGTCTATACATACCCTCCGTTGGACGTTTATCGATCTTAGTGTTACGGGCAACAAATCGACTTGCTGCCCGCACCCTCCACACACATGACCCTGTGATACAACACCCCGACTATGTACCCCACACTCATTTCTCCACATCCATATTCGCGCGCACACACACACACATATACATCTGTGTGTGTGTATATATATAATTCAACTCATACATTTATACGCATTTAATACTCTTTCGCAATTTTCAAACAATGTCGGTTTAGCTCTAATAATTATCAAACATGTTATTACTATGTCCAGTCAACTAATTTCATAACTACCTATGCTTGCTCTAGCGATTAATCATAGAAGACCCGCACATAGGTGTATAACAATATAATATATAATCAAGAAGACACTCGGGTGAGTCAATATAGCTCAGCTTGGAACGTGCAAAGACTAGTCCTAGTCTAACGCGAGCTAACCTAGTAAATTGTAAAGGTGGAAGCGTTGGGTGATACTCACCTTGGCCTAGAGTATGAAAAGAACATGGGATGACATTAACTTTTTAATACCACCATTCAGAGTGTAGTCGTAGTTATCTTCTAGCCGCAACCACCAGGTTTACTCCGACCGAATACCGTTTTATCAACCAAAACGTCTATGCTCTTAGACTGGTTGCAAACAAAGACTGCACTAATACCTCCCATGGGAAAATTCAAAACTCTAATAATATAAATCATAATGTAAATTCGTTTGTTCGAGATAATAGGTAAAAGTGTTAACTACTTAATGATTAGTTTCAAGACTAAAAGCTTTTGTTTTGGTCGACCGTTTCTTACTCGAATTGATACTCGTAACCAAGAACACGTTGTGTTGAACAGCTTCGGAAACCAATTCATGACTCCATTACTAACCATTAGAATCTGATCTCCATTGTTGATTTATCAAGCATATAGTACGATAAAGAGATTCTCCAAATTTCAGCATGATCATACCTTGCACGAGCCTTCCACGAATTTTAAAATTGCTGCCTCAATACAGTTTTCTGTATTTTTTCTGACAGATTCTTGGCTAAGAAGCAACGCCTATAACATTTGATGCACAACTTCGATTTCAATTCCATTTGTTCATGTAGATTCTTGGGAATGAAATCTATTCACAGAGTCATGGCTTGAAACGTAAACTCCTCTGGTCCGAGCTAATAATCTCAATCAAAACCCTCTCTCCACCATGTCCTTTTCCTTCTTCCTCTACTTCCATTCTGATTTGCTTTTACTCCCTTTACCCCTAACTCCGATATGATCTTCCTCAAAACGGCGTTGCTACAGTGTGCCATGCGGTGGTGAGGACCGCCACAATTTCCTATCTTCTCATGCGTATACGTCTCGTCGCGCCCCGACTTCTACTCCATCTCCTTGTCGTCCAACCTCTATGCTCCTCCATGCGATCTACGTTTGCATCCCTTCCTCAAATGCTCTCTGTCTCCCTCAGTCGTAATCCCTCTCTCCCTCTGATTATTATTCACGCAAGTCTCCCCCTCTCTCTCTCTCTCTCTCTCTCTCTCACTCTCTCTCTCTCTTTCATTCTCTCTCTCTCTCTCCCTCTCTCTCCCTCTCTTTCTCTCCCTCCCTCTCTCTCTCCCTCTCTCTCCCTCTCTCTCTCCATCTCTCTCCCTCTCCCTCTCTC
>OVAN01006255.1:0-21666 GCA_900406275.1 Anastatica hierochuntica
TCTACATGCTTCCACAAGCCTTGGCCACACAAGGCTGATTTTGCTAGCCTTAACCATAGGAGATAGATTTCTCCTTTGAGAGTGATTGGAATCACAAAAAACTTTGATTTTTCCATGGATTAATTGAGAAATCGAGAGAGAATTAAGACTGATTTTGAACAAGCTTTTAGAATAGAAATTTGTGAGAGAAAAGATAGAATTTGCGGAATTTTAGAGACTAGAATGAGAGATTATGCTCTGATACCATGTAAGAATTGTAATAAATTAAGAGCGATTTAGTGAAGAATCATGTTTGAATTTTAAGAAAGAGAGAGAGAGAGATTTTGAATTTAGAGAGAGAAAGAGATTCAAAATATTTTGTATATTTCCTTGATAGCATATTACATACAAGAGAGGGTTCTTATATCAAGAACCTTTATTTTAAAAGTAGCTTATTCAAGAAGACAAATGCTAATGCTAGGAATAAAATATTGTGCTTTGACTCCAACGGCTCCTTAGCCTTTCTGTTCTTTATTTTATTTCTCATAAGCTTTATTAAGACTTAAATCTATCTTTACATGATTAATATCATATAAGTAGACTTAAATCTTAATAAACATTCCATTAATGAACATAAGGATAAAGGCCCTGTTAGGAGTCAGATCGCCATAACAACCAGTAATTCGCAATCCGATCACCGCGAAAAAATAAATGAGTGCAGAGAGGAAAAGAAATTATTGGAAGGGAAGATACCTCCCTTGGTATTTCTGGAAATTTTCTTCCGAAACCTTCGACTGTTGATCATTATTTTGTAGGGGCATTCTAAAACTACCGTCAGAATTCCAAAAGATGTGACAAGGTAAAATTTAAACAAAAACAAAAAAAATCGTCATATCCCACCACTTCGATCACCAAAAAGAAGTGACAATGTACGATTTACTTTCAATTAATAAGACTACATGCTCGAGCCAAGATTGGCGTCCAAACCTTCCGCACTTGACTTTCAATTCAGTCAGTACGTTTCCCATGTAAACAAAACCTAGAAACCATGTCCCATTGACTTTTACCAAACCTACTTTCTTAGGTCCAGCAGTGAGTTTCATTTCTTTTTGAGATTTCTACATTCTCTTTCAACATCCCTAATATTTGAATAATTCCCCTCAATGTATCTAAAGACATAGAAAAGTTCATTAAAGAAAATTCAAGATTAGAGCACAGGTACTACACTCCTTCAAATATTTACATGTTCCAAAATCTCTTAAAATTGGGAAAAAGAGAATCTCAAATCAAAACATGCATACTTACTCACTACTAAGTTCCTTCTTAAATCAATCAAAAAGAATCCATAGAGTAAAAGAAATAACTACTTACTTCTTCAACTAAAGTTATTCTTCTACGATTATCTGGTGACCTTCAAAACAAACACAAATCAAGTTTAGAGAAAGGGAATCAAACGAATAATGAGTTAGGATAATACAGAGAGCAAATATGATCTTCATTAGCATTCTTCATCATCTAATTATAATCCGTTACTTAGTCAAGTAAAAGACATAATTAATAGAAAGTTAAAAATATGGAGAGACTCTTCAAGTTGTCAACATAGATGATTGTGTCCATGTTAGTGTCTGCTCTAGTGGTATTAGAGGCAGCAATCTCATGCGGTGTAGTCACCACAAACTTGGGTTGATGCGTTAACTATATGGCTCGAGTTGGTTACATACCTCGACCATATTGTGTGGAAGAGATTCATAAGTAATAGCAAATGGCAATTCGTACCTCTTTAAAGATGCAACTATGAAGGAGTAGATTAACATGCATAATTTGAACTGAGAAATAAGGTATCAAGTAAAGATGAGTGTCTTAAAACCGGAAACAGGGATAGTCATAATGTCGTACTTACAATATTTTTGGTTGTATTTGATATTGCTTTTGTATGGATAACAAGACATGTTTAAAAAATTTAAGGTATAAAAGCCGCAAAAATACTTATATTGGCATGGTAAAATAGACTACCTACTGCACAGCATACGTGACTCGCGTTTGAACAAACATAATCTATTTATTTCAACCTTTTCCCAAATATGTGTTGTTGAGGAATCAAAGACCATAGCCGTAATATTGGAAGTATGATGAAAAACATATCATTTACAATCTTCCTCTCTTTTATTAAATTTCACATGGGTTATTCAGGAGATTTCACATATTTCCCAAGCAACCGCGACACATATATCTCATTAGGATATTGCTTCGTTGGTCTTGATGTTGAACATAGTGATGATAGTAGGCTATGCTACAAACCATTCATGGACAAGAAAAATATCTTCATTATCCATTGATCATAACACATCAAATATGCAATTGAAATTCAAGAAACAAAGCTAAAATAAAGTAATAGTTTGCCTAAGTGCGCAAATTGTGAGCGAAGGATCAAGGAGAAACCTTTGCACCGAGAAGATATATACAAAGAAATATATATTTAACATGGTTCTCGGCATGTTTTAAACACTTAAGAAGTTAGATGATGATATGAAGACAAATTCTTAAGGCAACAAAAAAGAAAGAAAGAAACACAACGCCTAAGTGAAGAAGAGTTGCAAGATTTGCTTATGGGTGGATTGAAAAAGTAACACTGAGATAAACAAAAAACATATATATCATATAATATAATATAAGAAATCATCAAGAAAATATTTCACATTTTTATTAAAAATGTTATGAACAAGTAAAATTTTGAATGGAAAACAAGGTAATAATAAAAAAAATAAACAAAACTAATAGAGTTTGCTGTTGCTAGAAGAGTACTTGACGACTATTAATGTTCTATTAGAGATTCAAATTCTTATATAACTATTTCTAATTTACAATTAACAATAAATGTTTTCAATTTTTAAATAACTAAATATAAAGTTATTTTTAAGAAGAGAATATGAGTTTAAATAATTTAAACAACGTCATATTTATTTTTTTCCCCAAAATGGAAATCTAAGCACTGATATTTGGTTACACCAATGCAACTAATAACGAATTATCATGTGTTAAGATTTAGTATGGAATGTGCATATTTCATGTTGTTTCTGTTCAAATTTAAAATGTAAAACTCTTACAAAATAAATATGAGATTTGTTACCAACAATATTTGATAATTATAATATATTGTAATTTAAATATTACATACAAAATAAAAAAATACTAAAATTTACAAGATTATGACCAAAATGTTAATATAGTTTAAAGAATAAATTGCGCATACCGTGGAGGTAATCTCTATTATACATAAAAGAGAAAAAAAGATAGAAGAGGACATTACTTACATTTAAAGTCTCAAAGCCTATTTGTAATAGCGAAACGACCATGATATTAAATGTCAAATTACCTCCTACACACATTTTGACGCCCCTTTATTTTACATCATGAAACAATAAATAATTTTTGGGATAAACTAAAATTTATTAGTTTTCTCCCTTTTGCTAATTATCTCACTTTCGGCATAACTTTTCCACAATAAATACCAAAATATGAAACACTTAATTATTTACTTAGGTGAGATCGAATGGATATAAAATACATCAGTTGGAGATCTTATCATCTTTTTCACGTCAGTTGTACGTCATATCATATTAAGATTGTTGTTCTTGAAAAATTGATTCACCACCAGAGGAAATGTTCCTTGAATTCATTTTCATGACATTATCTTTTGAGCATATGCAAATTTGTTTCACCATGTTGCAGAATTCGCTGCATACAAACCCAAAATCAAAATGTGTTATTAAATATTTTCAAGATTTAATGATTTATTGAATAGATATTGCAAGAGAAGAAATTTACGGCCATGAGTTATCCCCAAAAACCATCATATCTCCTTCATTGTCTATAAACACTATGTCCCATTGATCACGAGTTCGCAGCCCGCCTTCAAGATTAAAACTTTTCTCCAATTCGTCGATCAACTGATTATATCCATCAAAAATATTCAAATTCACAACTCTTCCTATGGCCACACCTTCCATCTTAACCTATTTAACACACAATAAATCAAATATTATATAAACTATTAAGAATAATACCAAATCATATGAATGACTCAATGCAGTTTTTCTTAAAAGTAGAGTTAATTTGTTAAATTCATATAAGATGATATAATTTATATACACTTAATTCTTATACTCAGTAATTTTGAATTAGATCAATGTATTAATATAAAAATTATACATCATAACATAGATGGTTTTGGGGTTTGATGAAATGTAAAGAGTACCTTGGTACAATTCCTAGTATAGGTGATTTGATTACTTTGGACCTCTTTTGATGATGTCAGTGTTTGGGTTGCATTAAGCTTTTCATCAGATATTTTGGGAATATCCGATATTTGGAATGAGTCAGTTAGTCTCATTGGATCGTTGATCTTTGTAGGAGTAGTTAATTCAACTCCAAATAATCTACAGCTTGTAGTTGCATCAGTGATTATCTTTTTATTCGTTGGAATAATAATTTCATTGTTGTAGTTTGGTCTGGACATTATTGGACTTATATAACTCATTAGGTTGCCACAATGACTCTTAGGATCGTCAAATGCTTCTCGATGAATCATTCGAGGAACATTCAATAGGGAACTCAAGCTCGATTGTCCAATTTCTTGGCCTTGAGTCAATGTAGGATTCCAGAGATTCGTTGATGTCGACCCTATAGATAGAATTGAAAAAAGAATGGTTTCAAAAAGAATATTTGACTTACTAAACAAAAGACTGGAATATGCATTTACCAGTTTCATTAGTTGGATGTGAACGTTTTTTCTTGAGTAAATATGATTGAGAATCATTTGAAAAGGGTTCTACATACTGAATCTCCCAAGGTGACACTTTGTCAGGTCTTGTAATTGATGCATGTTCATCCCATTGCACCTATAAAATCAGAATTATTGAATGTTAATAATTTTATTAAGATAATATTTGAAAATAATGTAAACTACAATAAAAATGGAGAAAATGAACTTCTAGGTTTCGCCACTCCGAATTTTTCCAATGAGGAGATACATCTTTTAATCCAACAATTGTCCCAAAGTACCTTCGCAGTAAATAAAATTTTGTTTTAGATTAAAAACCAATAAAAGAGTATGAAGAGAAAAATATTTTTCTAGTGTTACCTTCTTTCCGCAAAACTTTCACCTTCAAACAACATCATAAATCTCGAACCTATAGAAAACTTATTGTTCACCGCATCTACAAATTTATCGTAGCTAACGACAAATTGACTTAACCTAGCATCACATCGAAAACATAAATATAAACATACTTGATGAAGAAATTAGTCTCATAATGTATCAAGTAGAGTAGCAAATTATTTTTAGTTACCTTGGTTTATAGATCACAGTGAACATACAATGGTTATAAATAGCATCAAAAGCAGAACCCATTATCCCATGATACATACTTTGTGTTGATAGTATTGAGGAAGATATGTTTCTCTGTATTTGTAATGCTCTTCGAACTCCAACTTTTGACTCTCCATTCTCTCCCCTTGAACAGTAAAATAATTATCTAAAATTGAAGAAACAAAAAAGAGATGCAAAGTGGCAAAAATTTACCTGAGGAATACAAAAGAATCTCCAGGAATCAGATTTTTTGCTGTCACAAACGCACTCCAACCGGTTGTGAAAAGATGTCTTTGCGGTGTACCTGCGTAAGAATATTTTCAGAAAAAATAAAATAAGATAATTAACTAATCATAAAGTTCAATATAAGCTCAAAATGAAAAGATATGTTGCCTCTAAAGATATGTTTGAATGTCCATTCAGAACCATGGAGATCTTTCGTTACTAATTCCTGAGCCGGTGTTTGTTGAGACATATCCTAAAGAAAAAAAATGAATAAGTATACGTTATATAGTAGCTTAAACTATCAAATGTGAGTTCAATATTAAAGAAACTAAGCGTACATACCAGCGGAGGGAGACATTCAATAGCATATTTTTTAGGAACCGAAAATCCACCATGTGTGTTTATATCAGATTCAGTTAAAATCTTGGTAAAGAAATTAACTTTGGGCCTTTGTTGATTATCATTAGATATAGGCACCTCAGCTTGCTAGAGAATTACAAGTTACGAAAATAAATTAAAATGGATTAGAAGGAACAAAAAATGCTATTAAATTAGAAATAAATCTTTAAATTTGTCACTCACAACTGTATTCGGAAATAAAGTAAGTTGTGCATAAAGCTCATCTGTGTCTTTCTCCACCTAAAGTTATAGGTAAAATAAGAAAGAAATTATCTATTACGAAACAAATTACATTCAACATAACCAATCAGTTTTTATTAACACACCAATAATATTTTTTTTATTTCTATACTCCAATTAGTTCTTTTATTTTTCCCCCAAAATAACATTTTTAATATTAGAGAGACATACCTTAAGCTCAATACTGATAACACTGCATCGAAACTTCGCAGGAAGATCGAAAAGAAGGTTGTTAGACTCTATTGCTTCTTTTGTAATTTTCTCGAGCTAAAAATATCACAAAATTGCAGAAATATTTTAAAAACCAAACATAATTTTGAAAAAAAACTAGAGAGAGACTGAGAGCTAAAACTCACAAACTCTATATGACCTTGAGGAAAATAATACACAATTTCTCCGGATTTTGGAAGATCACATAAAGGTCCGGCGCAAAGTTGCCATAACATTTCGTACATGTAACTCTTTGACCCATCAACTATGAAAATGAAAAAATATTATCATTAGAAAATAATATCATGCAGAGAGAACAACTTCAATAAAAAATTCTTACTTATGCCACAAAGTCTTGGTTGTGCATTCATAACTTCACTATTCATCATTTTCTCTTACTTGAACACTTTTTTTTGTTTTACTATTATCTGAGCACTTATTTTCAATTTCTAATACGTGCATGTATTTATAGGTGAAACAAGAGCATAATCGACATTAATATTTTAAAAATATTAGAAACTTTTGAATACAAATTTAATCATGTTACCAAAACTAAATTGGTATTTACGGTCAAACAAGAAATATTGAAGCATCATAAATATGAATGTGTTTAATTGCGTATATATAAAATTTTATGGAAACTTATACTCTCGTATTACACTTCTACGTCTAGTTACAAATATTCAGCCTTTCATTAATTAATATTTTTCATTTTACCTATTTGACAATTTTTTTCTTCGACTTTATAAACTTCCAAATAACCTTTTTTCTTTACTTTGAAACTGACAAATATAAATCCAGCCTAAACTCTCGTACTTGAATGGAAACTACTTTTTTTTTTAACACTAAAGAGATGTTTTATTGAACCGAATAAAATGTCAGAACACAAAACAAAGACCTCCAGAAGGAGTCTCCAAACAAGAACACACATGTGCCTTAATAAATTTAGCCATTATATCTGAGAATGATCTTCTTCAAGAATTAAGATTGATCATGTTGAGCTTCTTCCATGATTCTTGTACTGAGCCATGCCGGGCCATTGGTGGCGATGTATGATTGAAAATGATTAGTGTTTGTAACACTCTTGGCTATGTGCGTAGCAATGATATTACTCCCGTGTGAGATCACCAGTAGTCTCCAGAATTGAAATATCCGAAGAAGGTTGTTGATCCCCGCAACTAGAATACGAAATACAGGGTATTTGTCCGGGTGGTGAATTGCGTCGACAGCTTGCGAAGAGGTGGTTTCAAAGACCACCTTCCTTGGCCAAATGTTAGACAAACTTTCTACCGCCCAAAAAACACTCTGGAGCTCAGCTTCTAATTGCGATTGAACACAGGAAAAGGATCGCCTTCCATGGTGTGTACAGGTTCCTTGGTCATCACGTAAGATCCAAGCAGCACCAGAGTTGATTTTTTGGTTAATCCAAGATGCACTGATGTTGCATTTGACAAAGCCTGGAAGGGGTCGATGCCAAGAAGACATAAAAGAGAGGGTAGGTGGATCATTAGTTGAAGAATCCATCATCGTATCATTCGCTGCAAGCCAGAGCTCAAAATCTTCAGTAGCTTTAGAGAGGATGAGGGGGGGCTGTAGATGAGACCTTATCGAAAAGGAGGCGATTCCTTGCCTTCCACAAATGCCAGAGAATCCACGGAAATACCCTTCCATCAAGTGCTCCCTGTGTACGAGTCTTGCTTGTCTTTTCGAGATGATAAAGATTTAGAAGCACAGAGTTACGAGAAAAACCATGAGGAGGGATTAGATGTGGAACCAAAGACCAGACCTGAGAAGCGGTGTTGCATCCAAAGAGCACGTGATATATCGTTTCAGGTTCTTGTTCACAGCACCGACACATGAGCTCAAAATTCATTCCACGAGTACTTAGTCTTTCAGATACCGCCAAGGCCCCTGTCAATGCTTTCCACAAGAAATGCTGGAGTTTAGGTGACGTGTGGAGCTTCCAAATACTCGACCAAACCCGTTTTTCCAAGAGGTGACAGAGTATTTTGCTCTGCTTCAGGAGGATTGATAGCAGCTTCCCAGAACCGATACCCACTCTAAGCCGAGTAAGCACCTGTCTTTGTAAAGGGCCAAATAAAGGAATCAGAGACATCTTTTGAAATCCTCATTTGTAACACCTTCAAAGCGTCATGTTCAGAGAGGTAAAAATGGACAGCTTCAACATCCCATTGCCCACTTTGTTGATCTATTAGTAGATTTACTTTGAGGTCTAGTGGGCTATCATCATGTAAACAGACTGGAGGCCGTGGGTAACCATCCATAAGCCAGTTGTCTAACCATAAGAATGTGTCGTTGCCATTACCAATCGAGCGTTGAAGACCTTTTACTAGAAGTTCTCTGCCAAATAATATACTGCGCCATGCATACGACGGCCGAGAGCCTTCACTACACTCAAAAAAAGAGGATTTCCGAAAGTAGATACTCTTATAGACTTGAGTCAATAAGCTATTTGGTTGAGACCAAATTCTCCAAGCTTGTTTTCCAAGTAAAGCTTGATTAAAACCACTAATATCGCGAAATCCCAATCCTCCGTCTCCTTTGCTCCTACATAATTTTCGCCAACTAACCCAAGGGATTTTCTTCTTATTATCTTTGTTGCTCCACCAAAATTCTCTCATTGCGCTTGTAAGCTTTTTACAAAGATCTTGAGAGAGTTTAAAGCAAGACAAACGTAAACCGGGAGAGCAAGAGCGATCGATTTGAGTAGTACTTCTTTGCCCCCTTGAGATAAAGATTTAGCGTACCATCCATGTAATCTCGATTGTAACTTCTCTTGAATAAAATTCAAGAGTCGACGTTTGGATCCACTAAAGCATTCGGGCAGTCCAAGATAAGTCCCTTCTCCACCTTCTTTGTCTATGCGCAAGACATCCTTAAGCATTGTTTTCACCTCGTTGGAGACTTTCGAGCCAAACATAATGGAGGATTTACCATAATTTATAAGCTGACCAGAGACTTGTTCATAGGCTTTAAGGCAGCGGCTAATTTCTTCTCCATTATCCCGGGAAGCTTTACACATAAGAAGACTATCATCCGCGAATAAAAGATGGTGGATCGAGGGGCTCTCCTTCTTAACTCGAATACCCTGTAGCCGGCCTGCCTTTTCAGATTGATTTAACACATTTACCAAAGCTTCGGCTCCCAATATAAATAGAAAGGGAGATAACGAATCGCCTTGCCTAATACCTCGTTCCGGTTTGATATAACCATACTGCCGCCCATTCAACAAGACCGAGAAAGATACCGTGCTCACACACGTCATAATCCATCGTACCAAAGTTCTACTAAAACCAAGTTTCTCCAAAAGAGATTCCAAGAAGCACCACTCTACACGATCATATGCCTTGGACATATCGGTCTTGATGGCCATAAAATCCGTTGATACCTTATCCTCGGTTCTTAAAGCATGAATCATTTCATGGGCTAGTAGAATGTTATCCGTGATGAGCTTACCAGATACAAAAGCTCCTTGAGTATCTGAAACTAGTTCCGGTAGAATCACTTTTAACCGATTGCAAAGGATCTTTGAGATGATCTTATATTGCACGGAGCAAAGGCTAATCGGACGCATGTTTGACATTGTTTCTGGATCCGTCACCTTCGGTAAAAGAAATAGTTGCGTGTGATTCCAGCCTGTGGGCATCATCGACGAGCTGAAAAATTGTTTTACCTCTCTAGTGATGTCCGGACCAACAACATGCCAGAATTTCTTGTAAAATACACCAGTAAAACCATCACTTCCTGCTGCACTTCCCCCCTTGATACTAAAGGCCGCTAATCTAACTTCCTCGTTGGTGATGGGAGCTGTCAAAAAGGTATTCATTTCTTCTGAGACCTTGGGATGCAGACCTTCAAACAGAGATTCCAAATCATGTGGGTTAGAGCTTAAAAACAATTCCCGGTAATATTCAACAGCAATACTCCCTTTAGAACCTTCAGTGAATTGTTCTATCCCATTCTCATCTCTTAGTCTCATTACTTTGTTTTTAACTTTCCTCCCTTTAACACAATTGTGGAAATAGTGTGTGTTTTTGTCACCGGAGTGTAACCATTGCTCTCTGCTTTTCTGCTTCCAAAAGGCTTCTTCGTCTCGATAAGCAACTGTTAATTCCTTCTTCGTATCGCGTATTCTTTGTGTGTTTGGGAACACTTTCATCAACTCCTCTTCAAGAACAGAGTGCAGCTGTGTGATTCTGCTTTTGGAGTTGAAGTTGGCGGATTTCTTCCATTGAGATATTGCTCTGCGAACATTAGATAACCTCTCTAGCACAGGTACTTCACGGGAATTCGTATATTGCCATCCTCTGCGAATGATGTCTTCGATTCCTTGTTGTGAAAGTATCCTTTTGTCAAAGTAAAACCTTCCTTGACTGTTATCGCCTACTTCAGGAGAAAAGTTAAGTAAGATAGGTCGGTGATCGGATCCCCACATCTTCATATACACCATGTTCGAACTCAGAAAAAGTCGGAAAAACTCATCATTTCCAAAGCTCCGATCCAAGCGGCATTGAACCCAGTGATCGTCTCTGACTCCAGCCCAAGATAAAGAATTACCAGTGCTTCTAATATCACGGATCTTACAATTGTGTACCATGTCACGAAAATCCCAAAAAGATGATTCAGAACGCAGCGGGCCTCCACATTTTTCATCATTGCTTAAGAGTTCATTAAAATCGCCTATCAGAATCCATGGATCATCACGAGATAGACCGATATCAGAGAGACGATCCCAAACAATCTTGCGACGTGATCGCATGGGGTCCCCATACACGCATGTTAAGAAGAAGAACATAGAACCATTGGAAACTTTTAAATCAATAAGTCTTTTGTCCGATTGTAAGATCTCAACTTTGTATCCTTGTTTCCACATGACTACTAATCCTCCACTTAACCCATCCGGGTCCACTGTGCACAAATCGTAATAACCAAAGCTCTTCATTAAACCAAAGACATAATCATAACTTTGTTTAGTTTCAAGTAAAAAAAAAAGTCTGGAAAAATGGTTCGACGCATCTCTCGCAGACGTTGAACTGTCTCCGTGCTCCCAGCACCTTGACAGTTCCAGCTCAAGATACTCATTTTGGACCCAGCGGCTTCAAACTGGAAGCCACCGCTTTGTCCCGGGTTTTTGGAGATTTGGTCGCCGGAGAACCAATTGTCTGTGTAGCCTTTCTTTTGTTAACTTGTGCTTGAGAGGTAGAAGGATTGTTCATAGTGTTCTCGATAATCAGTGGAGATGAAGGAGCTTTAGTACTAACAGTGGAGCGTTGAAGTTTTCTTTGCCATGGCGGGGGGCGTTGTCGAAGTCTCTGTTTCTTAGTATGAGTGCCGGACAAGAGATTCTTTTTAGAACCAACTTGAAAACCCGTAGCACCAACTTCTGACTGAGCCGGTTGGCGTTGGCCAGAAGATAGGAATCCTACATTAGAGCTGAAGACATCACCTTCTGGGGCAGAAACAGAGTGCTTAGGGAACAAGCTTTGTTCGTTAACAGCTAACTTGCTCTGCAATTCAAAATCGAAGATATGACCAACATTTTTGCTTGGTTGCAGAGAGATTTTAGGGCGTTGTGAAGCTTCAAGATCACTTAGAATGGACTGGTTGACCCGTTCAATCCTAGCTAGGCGTTCAGTTGGATCCGAGTGAGAAATATATTGCAAAGCCATACGCCTGTCTTCATTGGACAAAGTCGGAAACAGTGGAGGAAAACCAGGAGGTGGAGATAGACTTGGATCCTTACTTCTTGCTTCCATCACTTTACTATTATCAGCAGCCCCTTCTTCCAAAGGTTTGGTTAGTATTCCTTGTTCATTGATCAGGAATGGGCATTTAGCATTGTCATGTGTAAGACGATGACAATAAAAACATCTCTTGCGGATTCTTTCATACTCACACTTTATGATAGCAGATCCACCACCACGAGTGAGGTTCAAGATTTTATTAAGAATGGCTGGTTTATCAATAGCCAGGCTGACTTTGATACGAACATAAGGTTTGCGTTGAGACCCATCAAGATCAAATTCAATTTCACGAACTTGACCAATTTTTGCTCCCAACTTGTTGATCGTAGCAAGAGTACAAACTGGTCTGGGGATGTTGCTCAAACGTACCCAAACATCCACCTTCGTGAGGAAATCTGGTGGTGGGGATTCCACCCATCTTTCCAAAGCAATGGTCCAGTTATTGAAGGACCAGGGGCAATCTTTCAATACTGTTTTGATGTCCTCTTCTCGCTCAAAAATGAATTGAAATCGATCTTGTGATAGAGCTATCCCTTTAACTCTATCATAAACTCTCCATAGTTCCGGCAACACATCGATAAGCTTGTCCATTGCCTGTGCCGCTGGATTGAGTAATCGACCCATAAGACTCAGTGAGTTATCACAAAAAAGCTGGAATCTTGGACTGTCAGGTAGATCAACAGGATCGGTATCTTCAAGACTAATGGCCTTCAAGGAGAGGTGGAGAAAATCAGCCATTTCCGGAGATGGGTTTTGGCGGTCGACGGTGAGGAGGTTCCGGTAAGGATGTATTTTCGGTAATAGATCAGTAACCGATGTAATGAAGGATTTATTAAGAAGGCAAAATTCTGTGATTGATTTAGATGAAATCATGGTGATTTGATGAAGATAAGGGAAGTAAGATCAAAAGGATGAGAAGAATGGAAAGTCAGATTACAAGAAGAATCGCTGACTGGAGCAAGAAAGGAAAGCAGGTAATAAATTGAAGATACCGTAGCTAAAATGCCGGCAAGACTTCCACTACAAAAAAGGGGGATAAATTTTAAAAGGAAAGACCAAAGCCTCTAGATGAACTAGAGAGGCCTAAGCAAAAAGAGAGTCTGATAATCAACTTTGTACAGTTATTTCCTTAATCTGATCCGAATGGAAACTACTTAGCTTTACTTTATCGTATTTACTAAATTATGAATTGAATTACAACTTAAACAATGAAATGAGATTATATATAATTATTTGAGAATCTTTCATTCCACAAGTTCTCCTTCTTCATCTTGTTCTATCAATTTCATGAATTCATGATCTCCGTAATATCATTGAAAAATAGTTTCTAATTCAAGTTATTTTTAACGAATCATAAATAAACTAAAAGTTCATACTGTGATGGGTGATCCAACTACAAGGAATAGTGTCTTCAACATTGAAATTATAGAAAATAATACGAGATCCTCTTGCCAAACAATATGCCTACAGATTCATCATACGCGGAATATAAGATATTGAGAATCCTAGAAAGTGACTCTGTAACATTAGAAGATCTTGAAGGAGAGTGTAGAGGGCGGACCACTCGTCCGACTCATGGGTGATGGTGATAAGCTCTGAACAATCTGTCTTGAAGGTTTGACAAAAAAATTCTCCTATCGCATATCTCCAACATCGCCTAAAGTAATATATCAATCTACGAGTGTAATAATGAAAAACTCCATCTTTGGCACTTCGCTTCGAGCAGCACTATATTTTATATAGTTCATGGTCGAGAAACAATATTATATCCACTCTCGTAGTCTATATATGAAGTGTCTTGTGGCTGTCTAGATCTTTAGTCTCGGACATGCATTTTCTGTGTCAATGTGTGACAGTATGTGTCAAAGCAAAAAGTGATCCAACAAATAAAAAGTGATGCGGAAAAAGTGTATACGTAAATGTTATTTACAGTGTTTACTAGGAACTAGTTTTCTTCATTAAGTTCTCATCCAACAATTAAAAAAGAAAAAAAAGAGAAAATACTTGCATCAAAATAGAACACTACTAGGCAGAAAAAAGCATTTTCATTGCATTAAATAGTACCGTAAATATAATACGAAAGTAGAAAAATTAAAATTGAAAAGTATGAGTGTTGATTGAAAACAAAAAACAGAGGAAAGAGAGATTGGAAAGTATAAAAAAACGAAGATTTCAGAAGATGAATGACTAATTTCTCTGTTTTAGATTTCACCAAGCTCTCATCACTCTTTCAAGCAAACTTCTGTTGGAAACACTGTCTCTGTCTTTCTCTCTCTCTCCTTTAGGCAAAATCTCTCATCTCTCATCTCTGATCCATGGCTGAAGAAGAGGTTTTGCTGCCACGTTTCTTCAAAGTTTTCCTCTCAGAGACGGCCTCTGAATCAATGGTAATAACTTCTCCTCTCTCACTCTCTCTTTGTCTCTCTTTCTTCTTACATAACTGTACTAGGAAAAGTCTCAAGCTTTAGTTATGGTTTAAGGGAATGAATCTTTTTGTTAGATACAAGAAACCAGTTAGGATTTGGATTTAAACAGAGAGAGAGAGAGAGAGACAACGAGGAGCTGGGAGTGGAAGTGGTCTTAAAACTTGTTACAAGAGATTAGTAACTGATAAGATTTGTTCTTTAGTTTTAATTTGTAAAGAGAAACTCAATGAATCTGATACATTTTACTAGTTTAGGTTCTTGTTCATCTCTGTTTGCTTTGTTTAGTGGTGATGTTGATGAAATTCTCAAGTCTTACTTCAGACAGAGACTTTCAGAGATCTATTTCTGTTTCAACTTCTTCATTGTGTATTTGTGATTTTTATACTTTCTTTTTCTTCTTGGATTATCAGGCGATACCAACATCTTTTACTGAGCATCTTGCTGATCCATTGCCTGAGAAAGCCAAGCTTCAAGGTATTGGAGGAGGAACATGGTCTGTGAGCTTCAAGAAGATACGTGATCGTGTGTATTTCACATCTGGATGGTCCAAATTTGCAGAGGACCATGAACTTAAGGATGGAGAGTTCCTGACTTTTGTCTACGATGGTCACCGTACCTTTGAAGTCAGTGTCTTTGGTCGTTCTGGCTTCAAAGAGACACGAGCTGTGGCGCAAATGATCGACCTTTCAGATTCCAGCTCTGAAGAAGAAGAAGAAGAAGAAGAAGAAGAAGAAGAAGAAGATACTTCAGTGGATTCTGATGGTGACACTAGCTTTGGCGCAAGTGGAGAAATAAGCCAAAGCATTTGCTCGGTGGACAGCGAAGAGACAGAGGCCGAGGTTGCTGGTGAGATCTTTTAAAATAGTAACTAGACGTTGTGATCAAACACACAAACTAATAAGTATTAAACTTTTGTTTTGTTTGTCTTTTTAGTTGTTGTGGAGAGTTCCGAAATGGAGGTTATGGCTAGTCCAACCTTTGACACTTGCCTCAAGAGAAGGATATACGAGCTGGTACAAAAAAGACTCTTGTGTTTGTTTTACTCTATTTCTCAGATTCAATATATTACTTTTTTAACAAGTTTTGTTGGTTTTTGTTTTTGTGCAGTTGATTCCAGCAAATGTGGTTAAAGAAAATAGCCTTATCTTTGGTCAATCCATTACTTACATTGACGAAGAAGGGACAATGGTTGGGGAACGAGGAAAATGGACCGACCATCGGATCTGTTTCAAAGGATGGGACAGAATCTGTAGAAGGAATAGGCTTAAAGAGAAAGACACGGTCAAATGTGAGCTTCTACTTACCGGCAAGCGCGCTCACTCCATCAAGATCCATGTTACACGTGGTTGAGCCTCTCCTCCTCCTCATCATCATCACCATAGCCATCATCGATATCACTATGGTTTAGTATTACTTTTGTTTGTTTTAAGTAGTGTTTGTAATTCTCGTCTCTGGTTTTATCGTAGTAGTACTTTCTTCATCCTCTTATGAACTTATTGCAGTGTGACTTGTTGTGATTTGAATGCTAAATTATGTAATGCATCAATGGCTCGTTTTGTATAGTTCATCCTCGAAACAATCTTGAGGTTGTCCAACCTTCATATGCTCTCTATCACATGATTGAAGAAATTGGTGAGTTCGGAAAAGGCTTTGTTTATCCTCAAATGCAGACACGATATTCGGTCTACAAGCCAAACCTAGTTCCGTGGGGAAGAAGTCAAGTGAATGCCAAGGTGCATAGGATGTCTTCTGACTCATGCACCAGCTCTTCAACTCTGTCCATATCGCAGTCGCAGAACTTGTTTCCAAAGGCGACTCTAAAAATGATACTAGTAGTGAAGGAGTAAAAGGCTTTTCTCAAATCCACTAGGGTTAGTGTTTGAGCAGATTTTGATGTTTACTTGACCAGAAAGTTACCCTCGTCCTCTCTGATGTACCTGAAAGACTTGTGCTTTTGCGGACTAATGAGCTCGAGCACGACTAGCTTTTTCATCTCTGGCCACTCGTCACCGTACTGAGAAAAACTAATGTCTTTGAAGTTGCGAGTAAACAACCCGTTGGCCATCAAATTAGGTCAAATGCAAGACTCTACATCCTGAGTCTTGAGAACTTCTTTAGCTGCTTCTTTGGAAGAGAACACTATTAAGGAGATTCATACAAGGAAAGGACTCATACGTAATTGTTTAAAACCTAGTGACAATATTCTGTAACCTTGTATAAATATGTTGTACAACACCTCACCATTGAAGAAGACATTCATTCTTTACATGGTATCAAGAGCAAACGATTCTTAACCTAAAACATTCAAATTTTTTTTCATTTCTACTTCCAGCCGCTCACCATGTCAACCATTGACAACACCTCATCCACAAACCTTTCTGATGCTATTAATCTCAATACTCAAACTCTCTTTACCATCAATACTTCAAACATCACTAAACTAAACTCTACCAACTACTTGATGTGGAGCTTGCAGGTCCACGCATTACTTGATGGCTATGGATTAGCTGGTCATCTCGATGGCTCTCTTGTTACTCCACCTGCGACAATAACCAATGAAGGTCAGATCTTGGTTAATCCTCAATACACCTTGTGGAATCGCCAAGACAAACTTATATATAGCGCCCTTATCGGTGCTATATCCCCATCAATTCAACCTTTAGTATCCAGAACAACCAATGCGGCTCAGATCTGGAGCACCATGGCAGCTACTTATGCGAAACCGAGCCGTAGACATATTAAGCAGTTGAAAACACAACTCAAAGCTTGGAAGAAAGAAGGCAAGACCATAGATGTTTACCTTCAAGCTATCACTACTAGATTGGATCAATTGGCTATCCTTGGCAAACCTTTTGAGCATGAAGATCAAGTTGAACTCATCCTTGAGGGCCTTCTTGATGAATACAAAGCAGTCATCGATTAGATTGAAGGCAGAGATACTCCGCCAACGATCACAGAATTGCATGAGCGTCTTCTAAATCACAAGGCAAAGCTTCTGGCATCATCGCCAACTACGTTGTCTCCATTTCCTGTTACTGAAAATGCGGTCCAGCATCGAAACAACAACAATTACCGCAACAAAAATAAACACCACCACAATTATCATTCTCCTAGACAGCCCTGACAGCCACAACAATAGACTGCTCGTCCAGAAAATAGAAACCAGAAGCGATACGTTGGACGCTGCCAGACCTGTAACACACAAGGACATAATGCTCGCTGTTGTCCATAGTTTCAATCCCTTTAGACAGAGCAGTATCGACCAACTGCCTGCCCCTTCACGTTATGGCAACCACGGGAAAATATGGTCGTAGGAGCACCATACACAACAAATAATTGGCTTGTCGATAGTGGTGCTACCCACCATCTCACCTCCAACCTTAATAACTTTTCTCCCCACCAACCTTACCAAGGGAACACTAAAAATGGGTTGTACGAGTGGCCAGCATTCACACCAACACCCACAGCTTACTATGCTACGCCAACATCATGTGGTGGAATTTCTCATGTAACGTCACCGCCGCACACACCCGAACATAATGGCATTGCGGAACGGAAACATCGTCATGTGGTGGAGACTGGTCTCACTCTCCTCTCCACTGCCTCAGTAACCAAGACTTACTAGCCGTACTCGTCCGCAACAGCTGTTTACCTCATCAATCGCCTTCTGACGGTTGTTCTTTCCGGAGATTCACCATACCGTAAGCTCTTTGGTTCTGCTCCGAACTATGAGAAGCTGCGAATTTTCGGATCTGCGTGCTATCCCTGGCTGAGACCGTATACTCAGCATAAACTCAAGGATCGATCTCTCCAATGCGTTTTTCTCGGATACTCCACCTCGCAGAGCGCGTATTATTGTCTCCATCTGGACTCTGGTCGCATCTATACCTTAAGGCACGTACAGTTTGATGAGACAACTTTTCTCTTTGTCAAAGCCTCACCAAAATTACCGCCAGAATCCGCAGACACAACCACCACCTCTCCGCCGTTGGCCACGCCGATACAACTCGATTCGTCGTCGTCATCTGCTCCTCCGGCGCCGTTGTGCTCAGTCTCTCCCCTGCCACAACCGACGATGCTTGTTTCACAGTCACCGACACCACAAACTTAGGTATCATTATCTCTTCCCTCTTCTCTTTCTCAACCACCATGTGAGTTCTCTTTCCTCAATCAACTTGTGCCTTCCAGTCAGGCCCAACAAAACCAAACCCATTCATTTTCTCCTTCACCAAGAGTCCAACAACCACAAACCCAACATTTACCAAACCCAAATCCAAGAACTTCCTCTACACCTCGCTCAACACAAGCCCAAACTTTAACAAACCCAAATCCAAACACTCTCCCTTCTTCTTCCTCGCCACAACTTTTGCCTGCGAAAACCACAACTGCCCTGCCTTCAGCCATGACTCCTGTACCTGTTCCCGACCAAAGTCATCCACCAGAGAAACCAATTAACTATCATCCAATGCAAACTCGAGCCAAAAATCATATCACCAAGCCCAAAACAAAACTCAGCCTCACCGTAGCCCTTTCCACACAAACTTCACCCGAACCAACAACCATCACGCAAACATTAAGAGATAAGAGATGGAGGAATGCGATGTCTGTTGAGTTTGATGCTCAGATACGTTACCACACTTGGGATTTAGTTCCGCCAAATCCGAACCAGAATCTCGTTGGGTGTCGGTAGGTCTTTACCACCAAGTATTTAGCGAATGGGCACCTGGACTAGTATAAAGGCAGACTGGTCGCGAAGGGTTATAATCAGCAGTATGGGTTGGATTATTCAGAAAATTTTAGTCCGGTCATCAAGTCGAGTACAATTCGTCCCGCACTAGATGTTACCGTTGCGAAAGGCTGGCCGATAAAGCAACTTGATGTCAACAACGCCTTTCTTCAAGGTGATCTAATGGAGGAAGTATATATGGTGCAACCACCAGGATTTGTTGATGAAGATCGCCCTAACCATGTTTGTCTCCTCAACAAGGCTATCTACGGTCTTAAACAAGTCCCGAGAGCTTGGTACATGGCCTTGAAACAACACTTGCTCCACACAGGTTTCGTGAACTCACTTTCTGATACCTCGCTGTTTGGGTATACTTTCAACAATACTTACACATATGCGTTGGTCTACGTCGACGATATTATCGTCACCGGCAACAATCAACTTCACATTAATCAGGTTCTGCGCATGTTTGTTGAACGCTTCTCCATTAAAGATCCCACTAATCTCCACTACTTTCTTGGTATAGAAGCTACGAGAACACCAAGTGGTCTTCAACTAATTTAACGCAAGTATATCAACGACTTGCTCGCAAAGACCAATGTGACGGACGCGAAAGTGGTCTCCACGCCAATGCAATCATCTCTGAAGCTTACTCTCAACATGGGCGAGTGATTGGGAGTCTACAATATCTCGCGTTTACTCGGCCGGATATCGCTTATGCGGTAAACCAACTATCGCAGTTCATGCATCGCCCAACAACGGAACATTGGAAGGCGACCAAACGAGTCTTTCGGTATCTTGCAGGTACTCCTACACATGGTATCTACCTCCGCGCCAACACACCGTTGACTCTCCATGCGTTTTCTGAGGTCGATTGGGCCGGCGACATCGAAGACTACGTCTCCACCAATGTTTATATTGTCTACAGGGGCAGTAACCCGATATCGTGGTCCTCCAAGAAGCAAAATGGTGTGGCAAGATCATCCACGAAAGCGGAATATAGAGTTGTGGCTAATACCTCATCATAGATACGATGGCTCTGCTCGTTACTTCAAGAACTTGGCATCACCAGTCCCACGGTACCAACTATATATTGCGATAATATTGGGGCTACGTATCTTTGCGCGAATCCAGTCTTTCACTCCCGGATGAAGCATATCGCTTTAGATTATCTTTTTGTTAGAAATCAGATTCAAGGCGGACTCCTACGGGTATCTTATGTTTCAACGAATGATCAACTTGCTGATACGCTAACGAAGCCATTACCGAGAGCTAAGTTTCAATCTTCACTACTCAAGATTGGAGTGACAAGAGCCCCTCCATCTTGAGAGGGCGTATAAAGGAGATTCATACAAAGAAAGGACTCATTTGTAATTGTTTAAAACCTAGTGACAATACTCGGTAACCTTGTATAAATATGTCGTACAACACCTCATAATTGAATAAGACATTCATTCTTTACAAACACAACCATAGGGACAACTCCAAAACGCAGAAGCATCATTGATCCATATTCTAAAGATAGTTTGTGAAGAAAACTGTGAAGCATACTTCCAAGCTGGTACAAGTTTCATATGATCGGAAGACCCCTAGGTTTTGGAGGAAGCTTCTTTTCTTTTCTTTCTTGTGGCTAACTATATATGTTCTTTGAGTATTTGGAGTTAAGAACCTTTTGTTCTCAAATAGGCAATGCATGTGGATAGGCTTTATGTACTAAATTAAATTTCTCAAAGCATATCATGGGCTTGTGTTTAATGATGGAGAAGGACAAGCCCCACAAAACATAGGAAACGTATTTTACAAGTAACAATAAGAAGATTTCTTACATTTGAAAACCAATACTAATAATTTTATCATAAACTATTTTTTTTTAAAGGACCATTTCAATTAAAAAATTAAACGATGCAATTTTAAATTAACAAAATTTCTAATGAAGCATTACTGAAACATTACCATATAAAAAACATGAAATATCTAATCTATTAAAATAGAGTCATAGTTCTTATCTATTTAAAAATTGTCATTTAAATTTGGACTCATTCACAATCATTAGAAATAATCATAACAATTATTATTATTTGATTAACAATATAATATAAATATTGTTAATCTCTTATTGTATCATCTACTTCCATGTACAATTAAGTTATATAGAATTATGTTATTATTATTAATGAGTTTATACATTATACATGTATCAATATTTATTGTAGTTATCCTGTTAGCATACATGTATTGATAAATATATAATAATGTTCGGCCGGCTAGTCTGGACCCACTTCGGTAGGGGTCAGGAGACCCGAGTTATAATATATATATATATATATA
>OVAN01006256.1:0-21664 GCA_900406275.1 Anastatica hierochuntica
AGGGCTCCACGGATGGTGCTCCCCTTCCTATCTTTTTCTTTCCAATAATAATGCTGCATAGGAAATAGAGGACCGCAATTTTCAATCGGTCTGGACAAGCAGCCATTGACTCTATGTTATTGTCTTCTGCTTAAAGTGTCTCTTCACAAATGCTAAGCTGCCCTTCTCTTTATACTTATCTGGATACGGATGAAAATGCAATCCAGAAATCAGAGCCATCTCTCTCAAAGAATAACGCACCCGAACACCGTTCACAATGAACCAGCACTCATGCTTCTTTTCTATGCATGCCGTGTGAACTAACAACATCAACATACCACTCCACTTGTGCTTTGTTTCATTATGCATATGAAAGAAGTGTCTGAACTGCGGATGCTCATAAAACCACCGCTTCTCGCTCCTTGAAAGTTTCTCTATTGTCTCCACCGCCTTAGCAATGTAACACTTCGATGACATCTTCAACGTATTGTTATATTCCTCGGGACCGAAGAACATTTTTATGGGTTTCAATGCTTCAAGCGAAATTTCTTCAGACGGATTTGCTTCACTCTCAGAATCCTGTAATAAGAATGGATCGATCAAGTTATCAAACAGTTATACCCAAGTCACACACAATTATCCAATCTTTTAATCACTACGCAGTTATACCCACGTCGCACACAGTTACCCAAAATCTGAACACTTCCAAACACTTATCGTATGTGTTTTCTCTGACTCAACACTCTCCGTCTCCTCTTCGGACCCCTCTTCTTCTTCGGGTCTATCTTTTTCTACCATTGCAACTTCTTCTTCCAAAGGATTCGACTCTTCTTCTCCTTCGCTTTCAACCGATGATGGTGATGGTGTACGATAACTAGAATTCTTAGTCCGAGGCATTCTTCCTGTAAACAAGCATTACCGATAACATTTGAGTTGAATATAAAAAAAAACCCAATCATCAAAACGTAACTCAACTTCTATCGACATTCACGCAAACCCGAATTATACATAGTATTACAGTTTTTCCATAATATGATGGGTCCGACAAGAACGATCGTCAATGGTAGAGAAGCGGTTCTGTGTTTTTGATTTTTTTACAATTACTGATCATTTTTTTCGATTAGGGTTAAGTGAACTGGGAGATCCGAATTTCAGATCCATTTTATTGGGTTCGGGTTATTTAGGATCCAAACTCAGATTGGGTCTTGTAAATATGTTAAGTTTTGAAGGACATTCTAGTATTTTACCTTTTTCGTTTTATTTTAATTCTAAACAAAATTCTTTTTTACAAGGAGAGTATATGAGATCCTCATTCAACTTTGGAGAGTATGTGAGCCGTTGATCCGTAACAAGTGTTGGTAAGCTATAGTTCCTTCATTTTTCTCTTTGCAAACATTTAATACAGAACCTCGTGATACACTTATATATGGTCTTTGTAGTTGATGTTTCTCAGAGGGATATTAGGGTCTTGTCCATGCAGAGGATATACTCCGGTCTCCTCCTTCTAGCAGGTAGCAGTGTTTAGCGGGAGAGTATTTCCAAGAAGTTCTACCAGCTTATTAGATATTAGATTGGTAAAATTTTAGAAATTAAGATATTCTTATTTTAGAAAATAGGTGATTACTCGCATCTTTGTAACTTTTGTTTTGTTTTATGATATGTATATTATCAATTTTACATTTTATTTCCGCTAAAAACGATGTTATAAATTTTGTGTCATTATTTTTGGTTTAATAATAGTAGCAAATCTTATTACAAACTAAAACTTTCTTTTTGGAAAAACCCACGGATTATCCACAAAAAAGATTGTAGAAAGAGAGCTTTGCACTCGGGTCGGTAAAGTCCCCAAAACTTATGTAATACCCGGCCCACCCCAGGCCCAAACCCAACCCGCTAACCCTAACCCGAGCCCTAACCCTGCAAACCCGACCCGTCAACCACTAAACAAAACCCTCCTCTCTCTCTCTTCTCGAACTAGTCGCAAAACACACAAAAAAAGAAAAGAAATGAAGAAGGAGAAGAAGAAACGACATGAGCCGTCGAGAAGGAGAAGAGAGAGAGAGAGAAACGGAGCAGCGGTCGGAGAGGAGGACGCCGTGGTGAGGGAGAGTGGTCGGAGGAGCCAAGGCGTCGGGGTAGTGGCCGCGGTGAACGTGTCCGAGGAGATGAAGAGCCGGACCGAGGTGGTTTTGACGTTGGAGGAGGCGAGAGAGACCGGAGGAGACACCGTGGTGGCTTGGGGAGATGGTGTGGCGTCGGAGGAGAGTCGGACCGGGGTGATCATGGGTGGACAGTCACGATCCGAGGGCCGTGACGCGAGGAGTGGCGTGATCGCGGCTCGTGGAGGCGTGGTGGCGGTGATCGGAGGCTTCGGAGGTGAGGCGGCGACTCGGGAGGAGGCGACGAGCGGTGGTGGTGACTCGAACGGGGCCGGAGGAGCCCGTGGTGCCTCGGGATTTGGGAAAACCCTAGAAGTCGGCGGTGGCTTGTGGAGAAAGCTAGGTGGGAGACCTAGGGTTTTGGGTGGCGTGGAGGAGAAGCAACCCGTGGGACCCACACCCGAAACCGAACCGGAGGAAACCGACGGAGAAAACCAAATCGGCGGAGAAAACCGGACCGAAGTGGAAACCGAACCGGGGACCGGTACTGAGCAAACCGAGGTCGAAACCCAAACCGGAAAGGAAACCGGATCAGGTGATCAGACCGGAGGGGTGAACCGAACCGAGGAGTTAACCGGATCAGAGCAGCAAACCGGAACGGTTAGACCGGAGAATGGAGTTGCAGTATTCTGTGGACCTTCCTTGCATCAATGTTGGGAAGCCAAAGCGGAAGGTTCCCGAAAGAGGTCCAAAGTTGAACCGGAAGAAGCAGATGAGCTGCTCAGAGCCGCGAAGCAGCTAGGCAGTTGCTTCAAGTGCGGTGAAACCGCCCACATGGAGAGTGAGTGGACGAGTCGAACCTTCGGGAACCGGTGACGGAGTAGTAGACCGGGACCCGAAAGACGCAGCTCAGGAGTCTTCCACCTCGGTAAGCTCCTGACCCTTAGAACTTCCATTTTTGGAACTTTCCTGAAATGGCAGGTTTCCATTTTTAGAAAGTTTCCATTTTTGGAAAGTTTCCTTTTAAGGCAGCTACTATTTTTAGCAGGTTCCTATAAATAGTAAGTTCCTTTTAGGCAGGATTTTCGGTTTAGAGGACTAACCGGTTTTCCTTTTCAGGGTTCATCCTCTTCTGAAAGAGGAGCTGCTTGGGGTAATAGAGGAGAAGGCGTTGGCGCAGAGTCAGGCTCGGGAGAGCGGAACGCCGCGGAGGATTCGGCAGTCATCAGACGATTAGGCCAAGGTGAGGAGTTCCCGCCTTCGTTCTCATTCGTTATTCCCTAATTTCGTTAAGCTAGGATTAGAGTATCGGCCAGTGTCGAGCTATATGTCTCGGCACGAATTAGTGTATGTAATATGTATTGCTATGTATAAAGTTCTATACGCCTAAGTGCGATTGTTTGGGGTCGCTAAGTCGAGCCTAGGAAAGAGAGTCTTGCAAACCTAGGTCCTAAAATGAATAGGTCTAATTCGGCATTATATGAGAATTTTGCGGAAATGACTTAGGAGTAGAATGAAGCGGTGAGTCTCCTCCAGTGGGTGCGGAGCCTGCTGCAGGAACGTGAAGCGTGTGGTGTTTTCCCCCTTGCTTTGGATGTAGTACCGTTGAGGCGGTAGTGGTGACTATCCCTCGTTAGGTNNNNTGTGCGGGACAATCCGACAGCTGAGCCCTTTGGTGATGGCAAGAGGACTGACGGGTAAAAAGAAAGCCCTAGCTCCGGACAAACCGATTTTTCGGAGGGAATGTAAATGTCAGTCCGGTCACTGGCCTGGTTGGCGGCAGGTTCTGTGGGAGACTGTTTTGGCTCTGATTGAATCCGATGATGTGTAAACTAGGGTTGGTTATGGCCAGAGGGGGGAAGTTAGCACCGAGTATTGAGGCCTGTGTTTTGCTAGGCGTATAGGAAAAACCTTTTTCAGTAGGAGAGTCTAAGAGTCTGAGTCAGTCAAAGTTGTTTTGGTGATGTCATCTAGAGCAGCCTTGGTATGGGACGGGGCTGTGAAAGGTGGCGTCGTTAGCCACAGCGCTTGTTAGTTGCTTGCGCGACACACTAGGTGTCTTCTATGCTTTCTTTAGGGGTTGTGGTCTAGTTCTAGTCTAGCGGGGTTAGACGGGTAGCGGGTGAGGCGGAGTCGGGTCCGTCCTCACTGAGTGGCTTGTTTGAAAAGTCACTCACCTCTTTCTTTTCTCCCTTTTTCCTTTTGGTTTTTCTGCAGGTAAAGTCCGAAGTAGTTAATTTGCGAACCGGTTGGTGAAGTTTGCTCCGGTTTTGGCGATACCATTTGGAGCAGCCCGGTACCCTCGGGTCGGGGTCGTTACAACTTATCTTGCCTCTGAACTATATTGATTTATTAGTTTTTATTTTACACAAATTTGTATACAACGTTATTAACTAGTTTTATTGTTTATGGTTTAAGGCGTCGGGTTTAGTTTTTAGGGTTTAGATTTTTTCTTTTGGGTTTACAATTTCGGCTTTAGTTTTGGATTTAAGGTTGAGTTTTAGGAGTTTAGGTTTCATTTTGGGGTTTAGGGATTTGAGTTTTCCGAAAGTTTAGGGTTTAGAGTTTCCCGAAGGGTCAGGGTTAAGAGTTCCCCGAAGGGTTAGAGTTTAGAGTTTAGAGTTTCTCGAAGGGTTATAGTTTAGAGTTTCCCGAAAGGTTTAGGTTTTAGAGTTGCCCCGAAGGGTTAGGGTTTAGAGTTTCCCCCGTAGGGTTTAGGGTTTAGAGTTCCCCTGAAGGGTTTAGGGTTTAGAGTTCCCTAAAATTGTTTAACGTTTAGAGTTTCCTGAAGGGTTTAAGGTTTAGAATTTCCCGAAGGGTTAAGGGTTTATAGTTAAAGAACGGTTCATGGTTTAGGGTTTGGTTTTTTGTTTTTGGTTTTAGAATTTATTGTTTAGGGTTTAGGGTATAGGTTTTGGGGTTTGGGGTTGAAGGTTTAGTATTTAGTTTTTGGTGTTTAGGGATTAGGGTGGGTTTCGTATTTAGGTTTTCATTTTGGGGATTAGGGATTCCTCGAAGAATTTAGGGTTTATAGTTCCTCGAAGGGTTTAGGGTTTAGAGTTCCCCAAAGGGTTTGGGTTTAAGTTTCCCGAAGGTTTTGGTTTAAAGTTTTTCGAAGGGTTTAGGATTTATAGTTCATATGAAGGGTTTTGGGTTTAGAGTTCCCTCGAAGTGTTTAGGGTTTATAGTTCCCCTTAAGGGTTTATGTCTAATGGTTTAGGGTTATAGTTTCCCGAAGGGTTCATGTTTTCGGGTTTTGTTTTAAATGTTTAGCTTTAGAGTTTACGGTTTAGGGTTTAGTATATATTTTTTGCGATTTGAGGTTTAGGGTTTCATATTTAGGCTTTCATTTTGGGGTTTAAGGTTCTTACAAGGGGAAAGGGTTTAGAGTTCCCCGAAGGGTTAAAGTTTTTAGTTCCTAGAAGGGTTAGGATTTAGAGTTTCCTGGAGGTTTAGGATTAGAGTTCCCCGAAGGGTTTAGGGTTTAGAGTTCTCTCGAAGGGTTTTTGGTTTATAGTTTCCCAAAGGGTTCATGGTTTAGGTTTTAGTTTTAAATTTTTAGTTTTAGAGTTTAGGGTTTAGGGTTTAGTTTTTGGGGTTAGATGTTTAAGATTTTGTTTTTAGTTTTTGGGTTTAGGTATAGAGTTTGGGGTTTAGATTTTTTTTTTAGGGTTTCATTTTGGGGTCTATGGATTAGAGTTCCTCGAAGCGTTTGTGCTTAATGTTCCTTGAAGGGTTAAGGGTTTTAAGCTCTCCAAAGGTTTAGGGTTTAGAGTTCTCTGAAGGGTTACGATTTAAAGTTTCCCGAAGGGTTAGGTGTTAGTGCTCCCCCGAAGGGTTTAGGTTTAAGGGTTTAGAGTTCCCTCGAAAGGTTCAAGGTTTAGCGTTGCCCAAAGGATTCATGGTTTAGGGTTAGGGTTTAGTTTTAGTTTTTAGTTTTAGAATTTATGGTTTATGGTCTAAGGTTTAATTTTTGGGGTTTGGAGTTTAAAGTTTAGTTTTTTTATTTGGGAGATAAGGGTTTACGGTTTCATATTTAGGGTGTCAGGTTTTCCCCGAAAATCTTATATTTTTTTTGGCGAAGTTAATTTGATGGAGATTAAAAGTCAGAGTGACTACATACAAAGTTATCCTTAGTGAATTAATTTAGAAAATTACCAAATTATCTTTAAATGAATCGATAAAAATGAAAATTATTAAAAAATGAAATTTGTTTTAAAATAGAAATAAAATACATGAAAATTATTTTATATTTCTTGGTTAATAAATTTATTTAAAAATACAGGTTTTGCTTGAAAATATTTGTATTATAAAAATAAAGACCATTTAAAGAATAAAAAATGAAATCTATAAATGAAAAGGATATTTAAATCATTACAAATTTAAAGAGATATTTAAAAAATATTTTATTTGTAATTGTTTATAAATGTTAATTAATGTTAATTAATTTGTTTTTTTTTTTGCCAACCACACGATAATCAGATAGTCACTCCGAAGCTGGAAACCCAGCTCGGAGGGAAAGAGTCTACAAAAATATAATCAGTATAAAGAATACGAGATCCTCGAGCGAGACAGTCCGCCTTCCGATTCTGCGATCGCGGTATGTAGGAAAGCGTGAAGTCTGGTAGTCGTTGTCGAAGGAGATGAAACTCTTGGAAATACGTATAAAAGGCGGGCCAACCAACCGGGTCTCGGAAGATACTGATCACTTCTGTACAGTCCGTTTCAAAGTGTTGATAGGCTATACCTCGATTTAGGAGTTCTGACATTGCCCACAATAAAGCTTCGACCTCTGCATGTAGTGACGACAAGCTACGATGGATACACTTGGCCCCGAGTAGGAGATTTTCGCCATCACCATCTTGAAAAATCCACCCAATTCCCGATGTCGGATCAGACTGTTTCCATGCACCGTCCGTACGACAAACTAGACCAGACAAACCTATGTCTTCTTTAGGAAGCCCTTCATCCACTTGCGATGGTAATATTTGTGCATCCTCCCAGGCTGCAGAATCAGACGCAATAGAAACTCCCTGAAAGACCATCTTATTCCTTGCTTTCCAAATTAACCATAGAACCAATGGTTGAGAGTACAATGTCGCACTTGGATTCGAGTAGCTGTTCTCTTGAAGAGATAATCCATATTGGTATAAATAGAAACCCATGGAAATTTTCCTGCTCTGACGGATCCTTACAAAAAGCTATTTTTGTTTAAACCGATGTTAATTAATTTGTTTAAAGAGCTATTTTTTTTTATTAATGTTACTTAATTTTCAAATAATTGGGATTTAGGGTTTAGGTTTGGGTTTAGGGTTTACGGTTTGTGTTTTCGTTTATGGTTTAGTTTAAAGGATTTCCCGGTTTGTTGTTTAGGGTTTCAAGGTTTATTGTTTAGGGTTTAGTTTTTTATTAACGTTAATTACTTATCAAAAAGTTTGAGTTTGGATTTGGGTTTGGGTTTAGGGTTTTGGGTTTCGAGTTTATTATTTGGGGTTTAGCGTTTAACTTTTCTATTTTTTTACTGTAAGTTAATTATAAAAAAAATTGGATTTGAGGTTTGGATTTAGGATTTAGGGTTTTAGATTTATGGGTTTTAGGGTTTATTGTTTGGGTTTTAGGGTTTAATTTTTTATTTGTTTTTAACTAATCTTAATTGATTATAAAAAATGGGGTTTGAGGTTTGAGTTTGATTTTAGAGTTTAGGGTTTGTGTTTATTGTATATAGTTTAAGTTATGTGGTTTTCAAGGTTTAGGGTTTATCGTTTGGGTTTTAAAGTTTAGTTTTTATTTTATTTTTATTAATGTTAATTAATTATAAAAAAATTGGGGTTATAGGTTTTGGCTTGGACTTAGGGTTTCAGTTCAGGGTTTAGAGTTCATAGTTTATGTCTATGGTTTATGGTTTAGGTTATAGGGTTTCGATTTTATGCTTTTGGGTTTCATGGTTTATGATTTAGGGTTACATTTTTATTAACATTAATAAATTATCAACAAAAATAAGGTTCGAGTTTAAAGTTTTGAATTTCAGGGTTAATGGTTTATTTTTGGGTTTTAGAGTTTAGTTTTTATTTTATCTTTTATTAACGTTAGCTAAAAGTAAAAAAAAATCATTTTGGGTTCGAGTTTAAGATTTTTTTTTCAACAATACAATATTTAGAAATTGAAGCCCAGGTTAGTTGCTCAAATAGGTGGTACATTGTGTAAAAAAGTACATCCGCGGGATAAGGATCTGGTGGTTCGGGCCAAACAGTCTGCCTTCCCATTTGGGGTTCTAATTTATGGGTTTAAGTTTATTATTTGGGTTTTTTAAATTATTTTTTATTTTATTTTTATTAACGTTAATTATTTTTAAAAGATTGGAGGTTTGAGGTTTGGGTTTAGGGTTCAAGGTTTGTGTTGAGGGTATATGGTTTAAGGTTTATGGTTTAGGTTATAAGGTTTTTGGTTTAGGGGTTAGGTTTTTGGGTTTAAAGTTTACAGTTTAGTTTCTATTTTATATAATGTTAATTAACTATAAAAAATTGAGATTTGGGTTTAAGGCTTCAGGGTTTATAGTTTATTGTTTGAAGTTTAAGGTTTAATTTATTTTATTAACGTTAATTAATTAAAAAAAATTGAGGTTTAGAGTTTAGGGTTTAGGGATTGGGAATCATGGTGTAGTTTTAGGTTTGCAGTGTATTTTTTGTTTTCTTTTTGTGGTTTACGGTTTAGTTTTTACGGTTTTGGATTTAGTGTTTTGAATTTAGCGTTTAAGATCTAAGGATTACGGTTTATTTTGTGTTTTTTGGTATATCTCTAGAAAAACAATTATGTCAACCGAAAAATTATTATGTTGACAAAAAAAAATTAAATATATGATGGATTAAAATTAATGACTAATTAATCGTCATTTCTGACAAAGTTTCTAACGATTTACCAAAAAAAAAAATTTATAAACGTGACTTATTGTCGTCCTGCGACATATTATCAATAATATATATACATATTATTAACCGAAATGACAACTAAAACTTATTAGTGTGAAATGTTGGTTAGGCCGGTTTACTATATGGTTTGTTGTATTAGAGTTTCGGTTTAGTAGATGAAACATTGTAACGTGAGATACAATTAATAAACTCTGTTTTCATTTTCTTCTCTAACAAACCATTTCTTCTCTAACAAACTATTATCGTATCAGAGCTTGAGCTCTCAAGAGCTCAAATCGATCCTTCTCCTTCTTCTTCTTCCGCTTCTTTGATCTAGATCTCTCGGAATCGAATCGGATTGATCATTTCTTCAAGACGAAATCGGTTATTCCGCCGATAAATCCATTCAAAATCGTGATCATTCAGTCGCGATTCAAGCTTTTCTCGAGCTACAACAATGGTGTATGTTCGCAAACTAAAGAGACGAAGTGGCAAAGGAACTTCATCAACAGAGAAATCATCGATTCCTGAAGATGATACATCCTTTGCATCGATCATTTCTCATGAATCACCAGATAGTGTTCATTCGCCATTCTTCCTCTCGAATGGTGACAATCCTGGACTTGCGATAATATCTGAGGTACTCGATTGATCTAACTATGATACTTGGCGCATAGCGATGACAATTGCCTTAGATGCTAAGAACAAATTAGCTTTCATTGATGGTTCCATTGTTAGGCCAAATGAATCTGATGTTAGATTCAGGATCTGGTCAAGGTGTAATAGTATGGTAAAATCATGGATTCTCAATACTGTTTTAAAGTAGATCTACAAAAGTATACTTCGTTTCAATGATGCGGCAGAGATTTGGAAAGATTCGTTGACTTGTTTCCATATCACAAATCTTCCAAGGTCGTATCAATTGTCTCAACAGATCTGATCTTTGCAACAAGGAACCATGGATTTAGCAACATACTATACAAATCTTAAGACTCTGTGGGATGAACTTGATGGTGCTAATTGTGTAGATACATGTCACAATTGCAGATGCTGTAAAGCAATAGATACTAAGGCAGAACATGCTAAAGTTGTGAAGTTTCTGGCTAGATTAAATGAATCTTATGCCACAATTAGAAGCCAGATTATTATGAAGAAGCATGTGCCTGATCTAGCAGAGATTTACAATCTTTTGGATCAAGATCACAGTCAAATGAATATAATTCCTATTTAGAATGCTGCAGCATTTCAAGTTTCAACCTTTGAATCAAATGTTGGCTCTATTAATGTTGCTCATTCTGCTCATAAACAGAACCACAGAGTCATTTGCTCTCATTGTGGATACAATGGTCATAGTGTCGATAAGTGCTACAAGATTCATAGCTATCCTACAAGCTTCAAACACAAGCAAAAGTCTCAATCTGATAAAGTAGCAGACAAAGAACAACCTGTACACAAGCCAATGGTAGCTCAGTTGACACTTGCTCAACCACATGAGACTTCCAATGTTGATATGGTCTCAGGAATGATAAATGGCTTGTCTAAGGATCAAATTCAGGGAGGAATTGCTTACTTCAAGTCTCAGCTACAAACAAAAGACAAAGTTGATATACCTGTTGCTTCCACACATCTATCTGCTTCTACTTCAGGAGCTACAATTACTGATTTGCATGGTATGGTTTTTTCTTCCTCTACATTATGTTTTGTTGGGATATTAAGAGCAACTGGGAATTTCTTATCATCTGATTCTTGGATCGTTGATAGTGGAGCAACACATCATGTATCAAGGGACATAAGTTTGTTTGTAACCTTTACTGCATCTTTGCATTCTTATGTGGCTTTGCCTAATGGATTGAATGTAAAGATTGTAGGGTCAGGTAGTGTGAGGTTGAATGATTATCTGGTTCTCAACAATGTGTTATATATTATAGATTTTCATCTAAATCTCATGAGTGTTAGTCAGCTTACAAAAGATTTGGGCCACAGAGTGGTATTTGACAGTTATTCTTGTATGATTCAGGATCATACTAAGGGATTGATGATTGGTCAGGGTGAAGAAATCTCAAACCTCTATGTTCTGGATATTACATCAATGAATTCTCTGCCATCACCATCTGTTCAAAATGTTTCTCTTTGCTCAAATACTTTAGCTGATTCTGTGTTGTGGCACAATAGACTTGGTCATCCTTCCATGTATAAGATTGATACTCTCACATCTGTACTTGGAATTAAACAAAGAAATAAAGGTCCTTTTCATTGTGTTATTTGTCCTCTTGCAAAGCAGAAGCACTTGCCTTTTCCTTCCAAGAATCATATGTGTGAAAATGCTTTTGACTTGCTTCACATTGATGTTTGGGGACCATTTTCAGTAACAACTATGGAAGGATACAAATACTTTCTTACCATAGTTGATGACCACACAAGAGCTACATGGGTTTATCTCATGAAGTCTAAGAATGAGGTACTCACTGTCTTTCCTTATCATTTGAAGATGATCGAAACACAGTTTGGTACGCCTGTGAAAGGTGTGAGAACTGATAATGCACAAGAACTCAAATTCTCTAACTTATTCAAAGAGAAAGGTATTGTGTCATATCACTCATGTCCTGAAACACCAGAACAAAACTCTGTGGTTGAGAGGAAGCATCAACATATCTGAATGTGGCAAGATCACTTATGTTTCAAGCTAATCTTCCTCTAGAGTTTTGGGGTGACAGTATCTTAACTGCAGTGTTTCTGATTAACAGATTGCCTTCTCCTCTCCTTCAGGATAAATCTCCTTTTGAGCTTCTATATTCTAAGAAGCCAGACTATGCTTCTATCAAGGTGTTTGGATGCTTATGTTATAGTTCTACTTCAAGCAAGTAGAGGCATAAGTTCCAACCAAGATCAAAGGCATGTGTCTTTTTGGGGTATCCTGCTGGTTACAAAGGATACAAACTGATGGATCTAGAGACTAATAAGATGGTGATCTCTCACAATGTTGTGTTTCATGAGGAAATCTTTCCAGATGTTCCTGCTAGCATTTCTCAACCTGTACACATTAATCATGATACAAAAGAGGCTGAGATTGCAATAGATACTTCTTCTCATGTTCAACATGATGACGAGCATAGAATCTCCAAGAAACCATCCTACTTGGAAGATTATTACTGCAATGTCACTACCACAGATATACCTTATCCTCTGTCAGCTTTTTTTCTTATGATAAGTTTTCAGAAGGTTATAAAGGTTATATTTGTGCCATGACAAAATACACAGAACCAAACACTTTTCATCAAGCTAAGAAGTTTGATGAATTGTTATTGGCTATGAATGAAGAATTAAAAGCTCTAGAGAGTACATGCACTTGGGAGATTACATCTCTACCTCCTGATAAACATGCCATTGGATGTAAATGGGTTTACAAAGTAAAGCTCAATCCAGATGGTTCTCTTGAAAGGTACAAGGCACGTCTTGTATTAAAAGGGTATACTCAGGAAGAAGGCATAGATTATGTTGATACTTTTTCTCCAGTTGCTAAGATGAACACTGCCAAGACTTTACTTGCAGTTTCTGCAGCTAAAAACTGGTTTCTTCATCAACTTGACATTTCTAATGCCTTCTTGAATGGGGACCTTGATGAGGAAATTTATATTAATCTTCCTCCTGGTTATACACCAAATCAAGGTGAAACTCTTCCCCCAAATGTTGTGTGCTTGTTGAAGAAATCACTTTATGGATTAAAACAAGCATCAAGGCAATGGTTTCTAAAATTCAGCAACACTCTAACTAGCCTTGGTTTTCGAAAGTCTCAGGTTGATCATACTCTGTTTACAAGATCACTTGATGGACATTTCATGGCTATTTTAGTTTATGTTGATGATATAGTCATTGCCAGCAACAATGAGGAAGATGTTTCTCAGGTGAAACTTGATTTGAAGAAACATATCAAACTACGAGACTTGGGGCCTTTGAAATATTTCCTTGGCCTGGAAATTGCTAGATCAAGTTCTGGTATTGCTGTTTATCAGAGAAAGTATACACTAGAGTTGCTTGATGATGTTGGTTTGTTGGCTTGCAAACCATCAAGCATTCCAATGGATCCTAGCCAGAAGTTGAGTCAGAATAATGATGAGCCTGTCATTTCTAATCCAGAGACTTACAGAAAGTTGATTGGGAAGCTGATGTATCTCACAATCACACGGCTTGACATCACATTTGCAGTAAACAAGCTTTGTCAGTTCTCATATGCTCCTAAAGAGTCTCATTTACAAGCTGCTTACAAGGTTTTACATTACTTGAAAGGGACTATTGGGAAAGGCTTGTTCTATTCTGCTAAGTCTGATTTGATTCTTCAAGCTTTCACTGATGCAGACTGGGCTTCTTGCATTGATACTCGCAGATCTACATCTGGTTATTGTATGTTTCTTGGTCAGTCACTCATCTCTTGGAAGTCCAAGAAACAACAAACCGTGTCAATGTCCTCTGCAGAATCATAGTATAGAGCAATGACTTTTGCTCTTAAAGAGATCATCTGGTTGGTTAATTTGCTTAAGGAATTCAACATACATCAAAAGAAACCTGTGGCATTCTATTGTGACTCCACTGAACAATTCATATTGCTAATAATGTTGTGTATCACGAACGCACTAAGCATGTGGAGTTGGACTTCCATAAGGTACGAGAATGTGTTGAATGTGTTTTGATTAAAACACTTCACATTCGGACCAATCTACAACTAGCCGATGCTTTTACTAAGCCTTTGTTTCCTGGCCAGTTTCACACTCTCATCGGCAAGATGGCTATGTCATCTCTCTTCACTCCTTTGCCATCTTGAGGGGGGATATTAGTGTGAAATGTTGGTTAGGCCGGTTTACTATATGGTTTGTTGTATTAGAGTTTCGGTTTAGTAGAAATCATTGTCTTCTATATAAAGAAACATTGTAACGTGAGATACAATTAATAAACTCTGTTTTCATTTTCTTTTCTAACAAACCATTTCTTCTCTAACAAACTATTAAAACTATACTTGTTAATGGCATTTATGTGAAGGGCATTTCCGTCATTTACGTTTACTTGTTTATGGCATTTATGTGAGAAATAAAAGGTGATGGCAGAAATGGAAACCCTCATAAGGATTATGGCATTTCATGCAAGAATCCCTTTTTTCTCTTTAACTGATAGGAAAGAGAGGGATTGTGTATTTCCGGCGAGGGATAAGGAAGGCCAAGGAAATAGTCAAAATGTTGAAGGTTTGTCTTAATTAAATTCACTACGAGGTTGATTGTTTAGAGCTTTAAATATTGTAATGGTAAAGACTTTTAAATAAAATATTGCTGTCAAAACTTTTACTTTAGAAAAAGAAAGTGTGATTTTTAGAAAAGATAAAGCCACATATTATTGACTTTAGAAAAAACCAACGTAACAAAAAAAAGTAGAATATATGCCGTGAGAAATTTAAAAAGGGCTTTTAGGACTTTAAAAACATTAAAGTGTGATTAGAAAAAATTAAACTTTAAAAATTGTAAAAAAAAAAGTTTCTACAGTCAAACACCAATCACACACTATATATAAAATTCATCAAAAGTCTCCTATACAAGCATATCCCAATCTCACGACTTTTCTTCAAGAATAAAAGTCCATAAAAAGTGTACTCTTCATATTCTCTATTCAAGCACCTCATTTTGGTTTATGTAACACCCCGGTGCACCTTGCCAAGGTCCCTCCCGGATCTGTTATCTTTCCTAACTAACTCCAACTTCACAATCAATCTCCCAAAGCATTTCTAATAAAATCTTATTCCAAATCGCGAGTCTATTTATTCCATCACATAATCAAATCCATCTCAAAACCAAATCAACCAAAAGTCTAAAAAGGAAACAAAACAAGTTCGAAATACGAGAAAAACAATTTAAGAACCCGGTCCCGAAAACAAACAAACACCGTTTCCATCATCATCCGTCCAGCTGCTCGTCATACTCACCTGCAGGGACAAAAAGGAGAGGGGCAAGGGGGGGGAGAGAGGGTGAGTGACAGGGGAATCACCTAGTGAGGCATGGAATTGCTAGACACGCAACACCGCGAAACAAACTTAACGTGCATTCACAGATGACATAGAATTAGCACCAAACAGACACATATCGTGTCACAATCAAGCATGACATACAAAGATGTCCTAGACAAAACCCCCCAATTTTCTCCAAAACGCCTTAACCTGCCGACAACCACCACAGTGACCGGCTATCTCTCTCTCCAAGTCCCTGGTTTGTGTGGACCTAGGACTTTCTTTCACTTCTCCGAGGGCGAAAACATTCACATCATCACATTTCCAATCTCAAACCATCACATCCTAAAGCTCTAGTTCAATTTCCTAGACCTACCTTTCAAGCATCAATCAGACTGACTCGACTCACAAACATGACTAACAAGCAAGACGCGTTAACCCTATGCTTGCAATGAAAACATCCTAAGGCAATTCTACGGGAGAATAGCTACGGGAATAGCGCCTCACATTGACATAATGCAAACGCGGAGACTTGGCGCGGATGACTTCCGGGACAGCTACTGAACTTCTGGACCTGAACCAAGTTGGAACTTGGATTAGACCTTAATCCAGAACTTGCCTAAAAAGGAAACTTTCCATTTATGGAAACCTGCCATAAATGCATAAATGAAAACTTTCTAAAAAAATAGAAACTTTCTAAATCGGGAAAACTGCCCAAAATAGAAACTTTCCCGAAAAGGAAACTTTCAAAAAAATAGAAACTTTTCAAATTGGGAACTTTCCAAAAATGGAAAGTTTACATAAATAGAAGCTCCTAAGACTGAGCACAGGAAAACTACGGAAACGATCCAAATCCTACGGAAACGCGGAAAAGGAAATAACGGGATTCAGAGCGCGGAACTACCTCACAAACGCCGAAAATGTCGCGGTAGAGTCGCGGATTCTCGCAATCGACGGCTCAGGTTCACGGCTCGAGAAGAGCGGCGCGGCTGAGGCTCGATCGGCGGCGGCGAAGACTCGATCAGGGCTTGCGGCGCACGGAGAAGAGAAGACAGCGGCAGAGGAGGCTCGAACGACGACGGCGTGGCTCAGAAAGGTGGAGACGGTGGCTGGGAGTCGCGATCGGCGGAGGAAAAAGGCGCAGGAGGCTCGGGATTCGTCGATGGGGCTCGGATTGGCGGAGACAGCTGCTGCGGCGCACGATCGGAGCACGGAGGCGATGCGGCGGTGGTTGATGGCAGAAACGGCGATGGCGCAAGCACAGGAAGCTACGGTGGCATGGTTTCGGCGGCGGAAAGAGGCGGTGGCTCGCGGGTTAGCTCGGGTCGCATGGGTGTGGCTCGACGGCTAGGGTTCGCGGTTTCGAGGAAGGATTTCGAAAAAGCTTCGTTGCGGAAAAAAGTGTTGCTCATTTCTCGAGGCAACAACTCCTTTAAATAGGAGGAGAAAAGTTGACCTAGGGTTCCCTCGGTTTTGTTCGACAAACCGGGTTGGTCGAATCGGTCTAAATCCGATTCCGGATCGGGGTCATTACAATTTATTTCTTGGTTACACAATTTCTCATACATAGCGTTTCATCCTTGAACCTTACCAATACGTATCTCATCCACAAATGTCGCCTCAATGAAAAGATCCACGAGGGAAACCTCAATTATCTCACCCGTCTCATATCTGAGGAATCTTTTAAGCTAAATTATGGGTACCTTACTTATGGTAAGCCTCCCGTCTCAATCACATATTGGTGCCGCGGCGACACCTTTGGATCCAACTGTCGCTCTTGCTTTAACACTGGTATTGTTCGGGTAATGTAGCATCAACATTATTAATTAGTTGTCGAATATCTTCATATACAAGCGTGGATGACACATTTAAGGATACACCGGAAGTGTTATATGAGTTACTCGGTAGAATAAGTAAAATACAATATTACGACATCAATTGAATACACATTTTGACATGTTAATGTGAATTCAAACAAAATGTGATATGTTTGACGAGACGACAAAACATTATAGTAATATTTGAAAAGCTTCAACATACAACACTGTTGGGCCATATTCGTCCTCGGCCCATTATCAAGAAAACATGAGCAGCGACTGGGCCAAAGAAAGGAGCAGCCCATTAAGCAGAACCGGAGCCTGTCGAAAACGACGCCGCCTTGGTGGTTAGGAAGGCTGCTTCTGGTGAGAGATCTCTAGAGAAGATCTCGGGAGCTGAAGACCTAGTCGAGGGAGGAATCGGAGAGAGCTATAAGAAAGGAGAGGAAGGAAAGAGAACAAAGGACTTTTCTTCCTCTGGAGATCATTTTTACAAAACCTAATACAATTGTCAGCTAGTGTTCTTTGGTGGATTAATTCCAATCTCTCTTGTAAACAGCTTTCGATAATATATAAAAGCATCTTTATTTTCTTAAAACTCTGAGGCTCTTGTAATCTCTGTTCGGCAAAGTTATAAGTCAAAACCTATTCTTAATCGATTGTCATTAAGTTGGTTCTAACGGGATTCAACCCACTTTGTTCCACAAATTCATTCCTTGTTTCAATTCATTAATAAATTGTGAGATTTAGCCCTCACAATTTGGCGCCGTCTGTGGGGACCTGGAAATTGAATCCCTGACTCCGATAACTAACGAGATGAATCCAGTCAACGACGACTCTAGCCGACACGAATCCTTGTCTTTGGCACCGAGCCCTGGATCGCCAACCCGAGTAGGCTCTGGGGTCCCAGAGCCTCGTCGGTCCGCCTCCTCGAATGAGCCTGCTGCTCCCCTGGAAGGTCGATCGGAACCTACTGGTTCTCAGTTAGCCGCAATAAGGCAACCCACCAATGACCCGGGCCCTAGATCGCGAGCCTTTGGAGGCTCTAATTTGGGTCCTTCTGGTTTACAGCCTTCGGCGTCAGCGCCATCCCAGGTTTCGGATCAGCTCTCCGAAATCAGACAGATGATGCTCCAATTAGTGTGCCGTACCCAAGAAAACGAACGATTGGTTCATCAGCTAGCCTCTCGACAGCAGCAAGTCGAGCACGAAATGAGGTCGCTGGTACAGTCATCCCAGCTTTCTAACAGAAGAGGATCGGGGGTCACCTTCCGAGATCTCATCGATGACCCATCTTTCCCTCGTTGATGTCTCGACTTCTCTCCTAGTCACACTATACCTAAAAGAGAGGAGCCCCCTCTAGCAGAAAATGCACCGGTGCCTAACCCATTAGCCACCACAGCAATGGCGATCGGGAGCAATTTAGCCAGTTTCAGCGCAAGACCCGGCCAAGTATCGCAACAAATATCGGAGCAGGCACGCGACCTACCTCCACCCCCGATATCTAGACCTGGAAACTATGACCCAATATCAACTGGTGCTGGGACGTCATCCTACGCAGCCTTTGGCTGTCGCCGATCAGGTCCCCCGGAGGCTCAACAAAGAACCGAACGACCAGGTCTAGCCCATCCAGGTTCCCTGGACCATCGAATTGACCAAAACAGCCCAAGGGGCCGAGAAAGGGCCAGATCCCCAGGTGTATGGGCCTCGAATCCCGAATGGGCCCAACGACAGCCTCCCGAGCGGCCAACCGTCGATGTCTCGGAACCTTTCCATCTAGATAGTCCTGATGCTATCCGGAGATACATGGAGAGAACGCACGCAACCCTCCAAAGACTAAATGCGCAGGTCCACAAGACTACGAGCTCGGCACCTGAAATCGAGAGCTTAATTGAAGAAACTCGAGGGACCCCGTTTACGAACAGGATAGCTAACTCTTACATAAGAGATACTAGGAAGATTCGGATCCCCGAGTTTGATGGAAACTCGGATCCAAAGGCCCACCTGAGAGCCTTCAGATTAGCTATCGTCAAAGCTCACTTCACACGCGAAGAATGCGAGGCTGGTTATTGTCGAACCTTCGCGGAGAACCTAACGGGCACGGCCCTCGAATGGTTCTCGGGACTCGAGGCGAATTCAATCGACAGCTTCGATCAGCTAACTAGCGCCTTTGTAAAACAATACTCGACCCATATTCAGAAACAAGCTTCTGAAGCGGATCTATGGAAAATCCGACAAGGGTTCGGAGACACGCTCCGTGTCTACATAGAAAAGTTTAGGGCAATCAGAACTAAACTTTCAAACCCAAATGACCAGGATGCTATTGAAGCACTTCGGCGAGGGCATTGGTATCGCTCAGAGTTCTGGTCGGAGCTTACGATAAATCCTCCGCTCACGATAGACGATGCCCTTCATAGAGCATCCCGGTTCATTACTCTGGAGGAAGAGACGGCAGCGATGGATAAGATCCATAAAAAATCCCAAACCTATTCAAAAACCGACCCTCAGGAAGCAAGAGGGCAGGCTAAGAAGAAAAGCTCCCGTAGCGGCCAGACTCAAGGGGAACATTCCTATGCGATCGACGAATCCCAAGAAGATAAACTCGTCGCTACCACGGGCAGAGCCCCCTGGACTAAATCGTTTGATGAAAATAAACTCTGTACCTACCACGAAAGGAAAGGACATTCAACAGAGGAGTGCTGGGACCTCCAGAGACAGCTAGCAGCCAAGTTCGCTGCCGGCGAAATAAAAGACGTGGACTTGAAAAAACCACTGCCTTTCCAAAAGAGGACGTCGCGTGAAGCCTTCCCAAAACGGAATAGATCCCCTGAAAAGGAGACTGATTCACCGCCTCCGGCTCCGAAGAAAAGGATCGACATGATCCTCGGAAAATTCCTGGAGAGAAGGAGCCTTCGTACGGAAGCTCCAAAACCTCTTTCGGAAGGCACGGTGGCTGCTCTATTTGAGAAAGCACCGCCCGTAGAACTCGCCCCTCCTAGAATAAACTACATCCTGGGAGGGTCAGATATTTGTCGAGAATCCGTGAACTCAATCAAGGGCCACCTACGAAAGGCTGAGTTCGGTTCCCGACCAAGGCCATCCGCACAGGAATCAAATATCAAAATATCTTTCTTGGAGAGCGAAACCTCAGAGCTTCACCAACCGCACGATGATGCGTTGGTAATAACCCTCAACGTAGCTGGGTATGAGGTACCCAAATTGATGGTCGATACCGGAAGCTCCGTAGACCTCATATTCTATAACGCTTTGAACGGCATGGAGATCGACGATTACGAAATCTCTGGCCAGAAGGCTAATCTGGTAGGTTTCTCTGGGGAGACAACCACTTCCCTTGGAACCATCAAACTCCCGATGATAGCTGGCGGAGTTATGAAAATGGTTAACTTTGTGGTAATAGACAAACAAGCCCCATTTCACGCAATACTTGGGAGACCTTGGATTCATAAGATGCGGGTCGTAGCCTCGACATATCACCAGTGTGTGAAATTCCCGACCCCAACAGGAGTAGCTACCGTACAAGGTAGCCAGAAAATTTCGAGAATTTGCTACCTAGGAGGATTCCAAATCATAAAAGGGTCCCCCCAATAGCAATTACAGATTCGGGAGCAGCAAGAAATGCAACAAAATATGCGAGGTCTCCCACGGAACCTCACCGAGCAAGTCTGCATCGACCCTGCGTGCCCCGAAAAACGAGTTCGCATTGGGTCAGAGTTACCAGCCCATGTCAAAAACAAACTCACACGTTTTCTCACGGAAAATGTCCGAACTTTCGCTTGGACTACCAACGACATGAAGGGGATCGACCCGCGGGTAACAACGCATAAGCTAAACGTGGATCCGACGTTCAAGCCTGTAAAACAGAAAAGGCGTAAACTAGGCTTCGAAAAGGCCCAGGCAGTCAACAACGATGTCGACCGGTTAATGGAAGCCGATGCTATCAAAGAGGTCATTACCTTGACTGGTTAGCTAACCCCGTGGTTGTCAAGAAGAAAAATGGGAAATGGAGGACCTGTGTAGATTTTACAGATCTGAACAAAGCATGTCCGAAGGACAGTTTCCCACTGCCTCACATAGACTGACTAGTCGAAGCCACCGCAGGACACCAGCTACTATCCTTTATGGACGTTTTCTCGGGGTATAATCAGATAATGATGGACCCAGATGATCAAGAAAAAACCGCTTTCATAACGGAACGCGAAACGTACTGCTACAAAGTTATGCCATTCGGACTCAAAAACGCCGGAGCCACCTACCAGAGGCTTGTGAACAAAATGTTCGCAAGGAAACTGGGATAAACAATGGACGTCTATATAGATGACATGCTCGTTAAGTCTGCCAACGGGGAGGACCATGTCGAACACCTCAAAGAATGCTTCGACATTCTCAACAAGCACGATATGAAACTCAACCCTGCCAAGTGTACCTTCGGAGTACCTTCCGGGAAATTCCTCGGATACCTCGTGACCGAGCGAGGGATCGAAGCTAATCCGAATCAAATAGCTACTTTCCTGGAAATGTCGTCACCAAGAACGACCAGNGAACGACCAGGGAAGTACAAAGGCTGACTGGACGGATCGCTGCATTGAATCGATTCATTTCGCGATCCACCGGTAAATGTCTCCCTTTCTACAGACTTTTGCGAAACAATAAGAAGTTTTCATGGGACGAGGAATGCGAAGAAGCTTTCAGGCAACTTAAAGCCTACCTTTCCCAACCCCCAATCCTCTCCAAACCCGTCGAAGGAGACCCCTATATCTCTATATCGCCGTCTCCCCGGCGGGAGTGAGCGAAGTTCTAGTAAGAAGAACTAAACGAACAGAAGCCTGTTTATTATACTAGCAAAAGTCTTGTAGACGCCGA
>OVAN01006257.1:0-21655 GCA_900406275.1 Anastatica hierochuntica
TCAGACATTTCAAACGGATTGTGCAGAACTTGTCAAGATGATCCACGATCCAGAGGGATGGCCAGCTTTCCATACGCTTCTCTAGGAACACCAGCTACTTCAAGGACACTATCCAAACTTCCAGCTGACACTCATCCCACGTGTGATGAATACTCAATCAGATAGTTTAGCGCGAAGATCCCGCCTTTTTATTGTGGTCATATTTTTGTACACTCTTCTTTCCCGAATTGGTTACCCAATCCATAGGATAATCTTTAATTAACGTGTGGTTGACAAAAAAAAACTTATCATCAAATGAGTTATTAGTGTGCATATCTATTTAAATTAAAGATTAAATTAAACCAATTAAATTCTATGAAGTTGTCAAGTCATAATATGTATTTAAATTAAATTAAACAAATTAAATTCCATGAAGTTGTCATGTCATAATTTTGGGGTTAAAAGTCATTGTGGTGAAGACACATGTCAAAGTGACTTCACAATTAATGTATAAGGGATTTGTTATTGTATATAATCTATCTTATTAAAAGAGAAGACATAGACTTTTCATGTGTGATTTTTCAAAGTAAGCATATTTTAAATTTTTTATTTAATGTATGTAATAAATTAAAATAACTTACATATTCCAACAAATATATTAGAATATCCTAATATTCTTTTCATTTAATCACTATCAAAATTCTAAACCAATACAATTTAAAGTCGTCAATTTTCAGAAAATTTAAATACAGTTTGTTTTAAAATTTAAAATAAATTCATAAATTTTAAAATAACTATATTACCATATTATTATTTTCTAAACAAAATTTGTTACAAAAATTCAAAAAAAAATTATAAAGTGATAAAATTTAAAAAAATCAACAAAAATTTATAAATAATTTATATAAACTACAAAAATTTAAGTTTAGTCATCTGATGTTTTTTAAATAGTCTAACAGATTTTCTTTCACGGTATTTCGGGAATTGGATATTATCCGAATTGAATCAATACGAGTATCCTAGAAAATCAGAAAGTTCGAAAATCTGAAATCTAAATCGAACCCAGAATTCGATATAACTAAAAATTCTAAAATTTTTGAACCTGAACCCGAATCCGAAACTCGAAATAACAGAAAATTATAAATCTGATGCTCAAAAAATCTAAATATAGTTAATAATATATAAAATTATTAAAAAAAACCTCGTGTGGTTGCCCGGGTCAAAGTTCTAGTTGTTTCTTAATTCTTAACCATGATATTTTGTATGTTTGAGTTACATGTAGGGTGATAAGATTTTAACTATTCTGAACCCGTATTGAATTTTTGTAATTCTAAAAATTAATTTTTTTAAATTGTGATTTGGAAGGAAAGTGAATCAAAGCCCGCATGTATTATGTTTTTTTCTAACATCTTTCTGTTAGTTTTACGAAATAGCTTGATCCTCATACAATATATCATCTAAACCGAAAGGAATGAAATTAAAACATATCGAGGAAATTTGTCATAATGGTTTTTTGGCTATCTTGTTAGCGGCTTGATTCGAGTGTCTTGGAATCCAAGAAAAAGCAACATCTTGAAAACGTTCCCGCCAAAGCTCAATATCTTGGTTTAAATTATGTAAAAACACAATGAACTTGAACTCGTTGTAGAATGTTTACTAAACTTTAGTTGTCTCCCTCGAAGATGCATTTTTGATATCCTCTTATGCAGACTTGCTGCATAACAACGAGTAAGGCTTGCATTTCCAATTCCACATAGTTTTGAGAAGGCTTCCCCTTTGAAATTCTCGCACTTTCATAATTGTCGTTGTCATCGTGAATTATCCAACCCGCTTTTGATACATCCGTTGCATTCCGAGAACCATCATAGTCGCACTTGACAAAATTTTAGTGGTGGTTCCTTCCATTGAGAATAAATTGTCAGCCATTGTCGAGTCCTTGAGTGTCGATTTGTATTACTTGTAACACACTATAATGCATCATCCTTTGCATATCGTAAGTCTTTATGCCATTCTTGATTACGTCGTTGGTAGGTGAAAATGTTTCTACTTTTCCATAGTCTACAAAGGATCCAAAAAGGAAGTTGTCTTTGATACTCTATAAATATATAGTTATTGTATATATCAGTAGAAGGGTAATTTTACCATAAAAGCTGATTTTTGAATCTTGAAGTTGAGGAAGGCCAATGTCTGAGGCTGACCAAATGCGCATTGCGTGTGCACAAAGAAAAAATAAGTGATTCATATCCTCTTCTTCTTTACAGCATCGGCGACAACGACTATCTGTAGTGACACCTCAGTATAGGAGGCAAGAACCAATTGGTAAAGCATTTGAAAGGCAATGCCAAAGGAAGTGTTTTATTTTGGGAGTGTTTCGTATTCTCCATATCGTCGTTTTGGTAATCGAATTCCGAGGAGGTGGGTGAATATATTCAGCCTCATAGCCGATGTGTTTCGCCAACCAATGACCTGATATGACCGTGTAATGGCCATCTTGAGTATAATGTCATCCTATTAGATCATTAGTATTGTGTATATAGAGGTGGATGGATGTAATATGATCAACATCTTTCGGCGTGAACATCGCTTGAAGACATTCATAGTGTATATCGGGAGAGCTAAAGCAATCGTTTTGAGAAGAATTTCTTTATTCGCTTCAGATAGGAATTTAGTTGACCAACTCTTTGTTCTTTTCTTAACCCTTTCAGCTATATATCAAAAAAAAACTTCTTTTTTCGTCTTCCTTTTTGCTCTGGTAAACCCAAATAACTCCCATGTCCTCCATCAATATGGTTGTTAAGTATTCGCCTAAGATTTGATTTTATCTCATCCTTCACTCGTCAGCCAAAAGTTACCGCCGATTTGTGGAGGTTCACAGCCTGCCCAGATAGTTGCTCATAAGTTTTCAGGGTTCTTCTAATTGTTCTCGCAGATTGAGGTTGCGCATGACAGAAGAATATCGAATCATCTGCAAAAAACAACTTATGTACTAGAGGTCCAGTTTGGCTTATGTTCATACTTTTGATCGTTGTGGTTCGGCTGCTTGCTAAAAAGACGGGTAAGTACTTATGCACATAAGATTAATAAATATGGTGAAAGAGGGTCTCCTTGTCGGATACCACGTGTTGGAGTAATGTGTCCTTGGGGTGAGCCATTGATGAGAACCGAAAAGTTGAGTGTCTCCATACATGTCATTATCCAAGAAATCCACTTTGTATCAATACCCATGACAGTCATAGCATCGCGAAGAAAATGCCACTCGACTCGATCATATGCCTTAGATATATTCATTTTTACCGTCATATATGATTTAGCCCATCTTCTCTGTGATTTCAAGGAATGGAGCATCACATGAGCAACGATAACATTGTCAACACTTTGTCTTCCAGGAATGAAAGCTGCTTGATTATCAGATATGACATAAGGTAGATGACCCTTAAGATAGTTAACAAGAATTTTTGATATGATTTTATAAAATACATTGCATAATGCAATAGGTCGAAAGTCCGCTATTGTCTTCGGAATGTCAATTTTTGGTAGAAGAAACAAGTTCAATGTTTTTCTTATTCATCGTACTTTTTACTATTTCATAAGGTTGTGATTGGTAAACACTTATGGAGTAAAATATTTGAGAGTAAAGTGGAGTAAAAAAATTTGTTGTCAAATGTTTTCTTTTTTTCAGTGATAAATCTCCCTCTACTTCAAGGAAGCGGAAAAATTAACGCTGACTAGTTGTCGGCCCATACCGTTTTCTTGTATTTTTTTATCTCACCTTCTTACGCCAAATTACTTATCAGTCAAAGCCTAAATATTATGGTACAATATTTAAGTTTATAATTTTTTTAGAAAATTAATTTTGTTTAACGCTCTATTATCAACTTTTGTTTTCAAATTTTAATATGGTTATAGTCTTGCAGAAATAGCCAAATATGAAGGAAAGTGTTTGCAAGCATAAAAAATGACATGGAGAAATTTAAGCATGTTTTTTTGGTAAAAAAAATTTAAGCATGTTGATCAAAGTTCCACCTATAAAATTTGGTCTCAACCAAAAGGAGAAATTATTCAACTATGACATACCAAATATTTAAATTTTATTTTTAGGGATGTTGTTGAAGATATTTATTGTTTATTTTAATTATTTTTTTCGTTGTGCTGGTACTTTTATTGTCGAAGGAATGTTACCAACGTATTTAATTATTATATCTAAGACTTTAATGAATTAATAAAATTTTACCCATAATGTTTGTTTAGATGAATAAATTAACACTTGTAAACTTGGTCACCTCTTATATATGGCTTGCTATTTTCAGGAAAAAAAAAATGACGAAGTGGAGCCTGGGAGTCACGAAAATACATAACCTTCTTTTAGCGTGAGTCATATGTCGTCTAATAAAACTATCGTCTTGGAACAACCACCTCCAACTTTGCAGACACATCTTAACCGTAACAAGTCCTTAACAAGACACTAGCGAGTATTTCCACCACTACTTCAGAGGGAAGCACTAGAATGTTGCTGAGAAGCACAAATGATGTAAAAACATCACTATTTTGAAATAATAAGAAGATCCAACATAAGAGGAAGGGCCAACAAAGGAAATAAAGCAGCAAATGCCCAAAGAAAGCATTCCCAATAAAGACTAATCAGGATCAGATTCACATTAATTAGCCAACGCAGAGCTCGGGAGAGAATCAAAAAAATTTAAATGCGCAATAAAGTCATCGGACTAAGGCTCGATATCAAGCAGCCGTTACGATTCAAAGCTAAGAGCTATAAAACATAGAGAAGAGAAGAAAAGAGTGATCCTTCTTTCGAACATAAGAAAAAGAGAATAAATGTCAACTTAATTTCCAATTCTGATTGTTCGTTCGATTATATACTCCGAATGCTTGAGATCTAATAAACAAGATACCTTGATTCATCTTTTCTTCTTTCATACGTATTCAAAAAACGCTAACCCTAATTTCTGAGTGGACTCGAAGTCCATCAAGCTTTGCTGCTTCGTTCTTCTATTACTGCCTCCATGCAAAGATTACTTAGCTGGATATAGTTATCGTCTTGTGAATTCTCCACAACAAACGGTCATCTCTCGTGAACTTGTCATAAAGAAGTTGTCTGTAAACAAGGCCAGACGTATAACAGGGGCACAGTGCCGAAAAATTGTTTCCATAGATTTTGCTCCATCAGATGAGACAACCTTGAAACTGCTATCTGCATGTCCACCTAAAATCAAAACACATTGTTTTAGTAAGTATATTACCAACTAACACAGGAAAAACGTAATTTGTTGCTATTACTTGTGAGTATTTCCCTGTCTCTTGCTATATTAACAATGGATGAACTTCTGATTCATGACAAGGCAAATGCATGTGCTTGGGGAAACTTCCAGTCACCAGTTCAAGACTAGTTGGACCCTTGAACATGCGAATCAATGATCCATTAGTCGTAGTTGTTGTTTGCTTTCTTGTGATGAAAGAGGAAAGGAGTACCTTGGAAATGGTGATTTTCTGTTATATGCATCATATGAAATCAATACTACTCCCTCCGTACCATTATAATTGATGTTTTAGGGAGATTTTTTGTATCAAATTAGATGATATTTTGGATTTTAAATGCAAAATTAATTGTGTTTTTTACCTTTTAGACTATTTGTATTCGGCAGATTGTTTTATTATTGGTTGAAATATGTTTAAATAGATAATAAATGATGTTATATTTTAGAAAAACATAAAAATTAAATGTTTTCTTAGTATGTGTGTAATATCCTTAAACATCAATTATTTTGATACAGAGGGAGTAGTTACTCATATGTTTCTCAGTTCAACGTGGGAACCGTAAATATTTAAAGCCTAATGGGCCACTGAGAGATAGCAAAATTTTCATCCAATTAATAGAGTATGGTGTTGTTCGTTCATTCATCCGGATTATTTAGTTGGATGAATCTATGAAATGATGTTCGTTTAGAAGCATATATGAATCATATGGATGAACCATCTAGATAAACCATATGGATGAACCATCTAGATGAACCATCTGGATGAGTTTTAAAATTTTAGTTAGAAATTTTAAGATCTTGTTAATGAGTTTGGAATAAAGTTCATCAAAAACTCCAAAAGACCAAAATGCCCCTAAACAAACATATATTTACATAACATGAACACCTAATAACTACATTTCTTTGAGCCGCCGACACTTTCTTCTTTTTGTCCATTGCTATCGACGCAATTTTTTTCCGCCAAAACAAAAAATCGCAGTTTCCCGCAAAAACCACAAAATCGTAAATTTTTGCAGAAACTAAAAAATCGTATTTTCCCACCGAAACAGCAAAACCATAAATCTAAACCAAAACCGCAAAATCGCATTGCCCGTCAAAAAAACCACACCGTAAATTTTTGCTAAAACTACAAAAATCGCTTTTTCTTGCCAAAACCACAAAACCATAAATTGTCCCAAAACCGCAAAATCGCGTTTTCCCATCAAAACCGCATTTTTCGACCAAAACAGCAAAATTGCATTTTTCCCGTCAAAACCGCATTTTCCGCCAAAACTGCAAAATCACATTTTTTCATCAAAATTACAAATTTACAGTTTTCAGATAAAATCGTAAATTCGCATTTTCCCAACCAAAACAACGAACCATAAATTTTTGTCAAAACCACAACATCATATTTTCCCACTAAAACTGCAAAACTGCATTTTCTCGCCAAACCGCAAAAATGCATTTTCTCGTCAAAACTATAGAATCACATTTCTCCGCCAAAACCACAAAATCACATTTTCCTGTAAAAATCGCAAACCGCATTTTTCCTCCAAAACCGCAAAATCACATTTTTCCTGTCAAAACTGCCGAATCACATTTTTCTCCATAATCGTAAAATCGCATTCGTCAGCCAAAACCGTATAATCATAAATTTTTCAGAAAAATACAAAATCGTATTTTCTCGCTAAGACTGCATTTTCCCATCAAATCTGTAAAATCACATTTTCACGCCAAAACAAAAAAAATTACATTTTCCCGCCAACGCCGTAAAATCGCAAAATCACATTTTCTGTAAACATAGCTAAATGGCACTTTCTTGCCAAAATCGTAGAGTCACATTTTTCCGTCAAAACCACATAATCATATTTTTTCAGCCAAGACCACAAAAAAAGCATTTTTCAGCAAAAACTGTAAACCTAGATCTAAACACACAAAAATTGTCACTCTCTTCGAGTCGTGATCTTTGCGTGACCGTTGTCTTCTCTGATGCTAATCTCCGGTCTTTGTCAAATTCATGAAATTGTAAATGTGAAAATATTCATTTAAAAGCTTTAGTTGAGAATATAATTTAGATAAAACATTAAATCAATTTGGTTAATGTTAATACTTAAAAATTATGGTTAAGATCAAAAAATATGTTTAGAGTAAAACAAGGGCAATTTAGTCTTTTTTATATTACAATCTATAAGATGGATCATTTGGATCAACAAACGAAAAATGCTTGTAAATGAGTCATCTAAATGATCCATCTAGATGAACGGACAAAAAAGAAAAAGAACATCAGTCAGATGATCCATCCGAATCCATCATTCAAATGATCCATCTGGAGGAACATGTTGAACAAACGAACAGGCTATGCCTTATTTATTAAACCATAACAAATTTAATACATGCTTTAATTTTAATTTACAAAAAACCCTGAAACAAGGCAAAGCTTTTTTCCCCCACGGAGGAATGCAAGAGACTTCCAACATCACCTCCGACCTACCTTTCTCTCTTTTTGTCTTCGACTGCGACTGTGACTGCGACTGTGGTTGACAAACAATCTACAGCTGATCCAAAGGCTTACCCTACCTAAAGGTTTGTCTCTCTTCTTTCTCTATGCATTTTTCCATTTTCCTTCATCTCTCTATGCCTCGCCACCTTTTTCATATTAGGCTTTTCATTTTAGTACATCCTCATTTGTAATCCTCACTCCTTTTTTCGGACATAACCACTCCTAAGCAGAAAAGATAGCACTTCGTTAGATGTCCTATTTTTCGATATTTGATAGATTGAAACTATTGTATCAATCTGAGAATACAACAAAAGATATGAGATGGCATGTATAGCACTTAGCAAGTAGTTGAGAAATGTGTTATCCATTTAACGGAGAAGCATGCAAATATTTTCACAAGGTGTTCCCTGATTTGCATCCAAGCCAAGAAATATTTATCTTGGGTTATGTACAGATGATTTTAATCTATTTGGTTTGTCATGATATAACTCTTCATTATGACTTGTAATCTTGACTCCATAAAATTTGTCACCAGAGTTCTGCATGAAACAAGAATTTACGCTTTTAACAGTTTTAGTTTCTAGTCCAAGTCATCCTAAGAGAAGCCTCTATATCTTCTACAATCACTGATAGAAGAAATGAAAGATTTGTGGGTTAACGACATTCATGCATATGATATTTCTATCAAGCAAAACTTTCTCTATCGAGCTATACTTAGGTGGACAATAAGTGATTTTTCAGCATATGGTATATTTTCTGAGATGATCGGTTGGCATACCCATATTTTTTGGATCAAACCAATGCATTTCACTTGAAGAACAACAAGAAAACAAGTTGGATCACTAGTAAAAATAAATGACATAGTCACGAGAAATTTCGTGGCTAAATTGTGGCTATAGGATCGTGCCTTTTTCCGTGGCTAATCGTGGCTATATGAATGATTTTGCCACGATTTAGCCATGAAAAAAAGGATATGATCCTATAGCCATGTTTTTTCGTGGCTAAAACGTGGCTATACCAGTTTTTACTACTAGTGGATTATTTGTCATTGGTGTTTTTTACCAACAAATCATTCCTATTGGCAAAACAAGAAATATTTTAAAAGAGGAAAGGTTGTGAGAGACACTCCGTCTCAATTGATAGGCAAAGAGTTGTCAAATGAAGTTAAGTTTTACCTAAAATAGTCTATTGTGGAGGAAACCATGGACGACTACAAGGATATTGAAAAAGACCTAGAAGCTAAGGACGCTTTATGAGGCACCATAAGTACTATAAGGTTCAACAACTCGCTCAAGGACTAGGAGACTCTAAGAGAAGTTCAATGTTGTTATAGCAAGCCTACTCAATTCCCTCCAGACTTCACAATGTTGTTGTAGCAAGCCTACTCAATTCCCTCGACAGAATATGGATATAATGCACATCGAAATTTTTTTTTTTGATAATATCATCAATACTCTACTAAATGTGCAAGGGAAGAAAGTCAAAAAGAGCTATACTTAAGCCCCCATGGAAAGGCACCAATCACACTTTTTTTATTGCAAATTGAAGCGAAAACAATTTTTCTACGATGGTTGAAAAAATGTCAAATTTTCTGATGGATATGCATCAAGTCTATCTAAGTATGTTGATGGAGGAAAACTTACAGGAATGAAGAGTCATGATTGTCATGTCATGATGCAACGATTAATACTTGTTGCATTTGCTAAGCTAATGGGTACCTTTGTACACGAAGCATTATCAGGCAAAAATATTATTTAATTGGTATACTATTAAAAAATTATATATTATATGGGTTTTATTGATAGTTACGAGGCTAAATTATCATCTCATTACATGAATTTTTTATAACACCATTATTTTACCACTTATCGTCTGGATTTTTATATGCTTTCTTAGTGATTTTATGCATATTCTCAATGACTAGAAGTAGTTTTCCTCTATTTGTGGTACTTCAAGTCATTTCAGGTCAACCAATGTATTATGAATTATTGTGGAGCTAAATGGATCAAACCCAGTTTCTGGATAATTTCCGAGCATCAGAAATATCGACCAAGATGAAGGCCTTGCCCTCAATGGATTTCGATGAAATCCGGTTTTTGGACAATTTTCGAGCATCAGACATTCTCTAGACTTAAGTAGCTCTGTTCCAAGAATTTTAAAGCCCAAGGAATAAACTTAAGGCTCCTTTACACGAAACCAAACATTCAGAGACCTTAAGGTCTAGTTTTACTCATTTGTCCTAATAGTGAAGTTGTGCTATAAATAGTTGTTTTTAGCTTTTATTTCGAAGAGAGTTTGTTTAGGTTTTAGATCAAATAAGTACCTAACGAGTCAGAGACAATAGCCTTTGTGGTCGTACTCTTTGTTAGCCTATGAAGGATCCATCTTATCTCAATACATTCATCTTTCGTCCCTCTCTCGGTTTTATCTATCCTTCTCCCTTTGACTTGATATAATACTTGTTGTGATGATTGAATTCGTGTTTATATGTCTTTTATCTATTAGTTTGCATGTTATACAGTAGATAACATGGAGCCAATGAGTTTTCTTGAATTGGATTACCAAACTATTAGGCTTTATCTATAAGGTTATAATCTTTGCTTGCACTATAATGTTATTTTCTTGCTAGGTCAGTTTGTGAGTAGATCGTAGGTTAGTATGCATTCCAAAAGCTTGACATACTGCTAGAACTAGTATTCGATGAGTTGCCCTATATGGGCAATAAAAGTGGATCATATAGAATCGTGAACTATCGACCTTAATCGTATTATGCGTATACTTGTTCTGTAAAGACCATGTGACAGTCGAGTCCCTTGGTTGTTAAGCAGATAGAATCCCAAACATAGAAAGTGGAAAGGATTTACCTTAATGGTTGTGCTAGAGACCGAAGCGTTATGCCTCTAGTCGATCTTAATTCTTGCTTGCGTATTTTAACTTTCAATTGTTTGATGTATAACAATTCATCGATCTATCCTTTGTAAATTAACATGTAGAGTAGGTTCATTTTAATTTATAAACCCTACAGACCAAATAAAAATCCATAAATCCCTTGCATATTTCGTTCGTAGCTTAGTTCGAAATCAATGGGTCTTAAGTGTGAATATCTAGTCTCAGTGGATTTGATCTCTAAGTACTATTGCGATGTTGTACACTTACAGCTAGGTTTTAGTTGGGTAAAACTTGATCACACATCAGATTTTTAGCGCCGTTTTCGGGGACTAGAGATCTTTATCTTTGGATTTAGGTCTAGGATTAAGTCTAGGAACATTTTTCTTTTTCTCTTATATTTGTAGAATTTTGGGTTTCTAGTCTAGGAATTTCAGTTTTCTTGTAAAAATTTCGATCTAACTTTCTTCTAACTTAAATGTTTCTCTTTTGTTTTTCAAGGAAAAGTTAAGAGACCTAAGCCTAAATCTCGAAACCCAGATCCTCTCTAAGCCATGGATGAAAATCATAGAGAATTTAGCTACCCTAACCCTCATTCAATCAAATTCATGGAGGAAGCTGAATACTTTCCTCATCATTATCAGCATGAAAGAGAGTATGATGAGCCAAGAGACCAAAGCCTAATAGAGTACGGTTGGAGGTGAATTACAAGCCATTAATCCACTTCAAGGAGGTCGGAACCTTGATTTAATCTCGCTGGAAAACCTCGACCAAGTCCAGCAAGGAAAATCCGAACCTCACAACAATGAAAGGAGATCCACATATCAGAGTCTCCACAATTTCCCTCCTCATGGATGACAATACAATATTCCACGACCAAGCACTCTTAGGTCAGATGTATCACAGCCTAAATCTCATCTCTCAAGTCCCTACATGTCCTTGAAGACCCTTGAGTTCAAGGTCGAGCTCTTGACCGAGCAACTTCTCGAGGTTCAGAGCCATATGGAGCAAAATATATACTACTATAGATAACCAAAATTTTGTCCTTGAAGGAAGTATTGAAAAGTTTGAGATTACTATTCAAGGCTTAGTTATGCATTTAAATCACGTATAGGAGGCTGTCCAAGAGCTATTCAATCTCTGTTTCCAGCAAGTGCCTGAAGAAACTCGCAAAGACGACGGAAATCGCCTTGAAGATATCTGGAACGTAAAAGCTATGGACCAAAGACTTAAGTCTCTAGTTGATGACGTGGAAGCTAAGCAAAGGACTTGTACTTTGGATCTTGGGAACTTAAGTCTCAGAATCATAAGGTTCAAAGACGAGCTAGATGAGAAGATAAAGGATCCGGAAGGCAATTTCCAGAAATTGGTATCTAATGCCAATGGAACTAATGCAAATGAAACTGACACAAAGATAGAAGATCATTAGCAAGATGCAAAGTCAAAAACGAGAAGAATGGACCACAAGACCTCTGAGTTTCAAGATATAAAGATCAATCTTGATATTTTATGTTCTCATCTTGAAGACATTGAGAAGAAAATAGTGGAGAAAGAAGAAAACTCCACCAATTTCGTCACTAAGCCTAAGAACCTGAAGATAGAGTGTCTAGCATTTGATTTCCAGTCATTGGATAATCAAATATCTCTCTAAGGAGTGGTACCCGCACGCCCTTTAAGAGAACAACAAGGATCCGAGCAACTCAACCGAAAACTAGACCTCAGTTTGAACATGAGAACGACAATGTCTACTTGGGAACAAGAGAACCTAATGCCTTCATTTCAAGGGAGAATTATAAGGCATTTATAAAGATATCTGGTGTACTACCAGCTGTTATGACGTTTGGTAGAGCATGGGCCACTCAGCGGCAACTCAGAAGTTGTTTCGAAAACAATATACAAGACAAAGAGAGAATTAAACTCCTGCTATACAATTGCATGGATTCTAGTAAGCGTCTTATAACTCACCGTACATTGGAGGATCCATGGCTCTTTATCATTAAGTGTTTGATCAACAAAATGAAAATTTAATAGTGCTTTATGCGACTCTGGAGCTAGAGTAAACGTCATGCCAACATGCTTGGCAGAAGAGCTGGTTTCAGAAACCTAAGGCCCTCATAATAGTGTATAGTCTTCGTTGATGGATCAATAAGGAGACATGTAGGGGCATTACAACAGATTTAGGTTAGACTAACAAAACTCTTGTACCTACGGATTTTCAAATAGTGAAGACCTCAATAAGACATGCATCGAGCTTAATACTCGAAAGGAGCTTCTTGGTAACAATAGGAGTATCTATGGATTGGCCAAATGGACACATGAACTTTGTTCATGTTGATAAGGACATTTTCTATAAAATTGAACCTCATGTGTTCTCAGCAATGGAGCTCAAGTGTCCTCAACCGATTCAAAATGTTGCAATGGATCTAGAGACACAAGACTGAGTAGAAACTTCATCTCAAGGATCTACAACAAGAGGATGAGATTAAAATCCCCGCTGGAGCATCCTTACATCTAAAATTATCTAGGAGTCGAGCTAATTCACTATAAACATGCGCTTTATGGGAGAAAACCCATTCGTTTTATTTCTTTAATTTTTTTTGTTTTTTTTTTCAATTTTGATTCTAGGAACATGTTGATTAATTTTGGATTTATAAGTTATTAATAAGTATTTTTAATGTTTTAATACTTTTTCGTAGGAATTTACCTTCGAAATGAAAAAAATTGGAGAAAAATCAATTTGAACATGTTCGGGACATTCAGATCATCTTACCGGATAATGGAGTCGTAGCTTCGAATTTCGCCAAAAAGAAGCCCCCTAACCGGTGGTGAGGCTTATGTGCCTCAAACCACACGAGGCCATAAGGTTACTCCACCAGCCGCGACAACATCCACGGCAAAAACCGACGGAACGAACCTCGCTAATCGGTGCAACACCCCACAACAATCATCACTCCCACCGGCCATCCGTGTCTTTTTGGCACAAACTGGTGAGGAAATTTCCATCACCCAGTTGCATGGCCAACAGTCCCCTACCTCACCCACTCCCTGCCACCGGCCCACAGAAAAAATCCCACCGGCCGTATGCCCAAAACCTTATCGCGGTCGGTGCTAGCCCTCCCCTGTCCCATTCGTCTGTGTACCACCATCCCCACCACCAATTGCGACAATTCCCACGTCCAAAACCGGTGGAAACCCATCGCACACCCAAAAACCATTTCCCGAGCCTTTTTCCCCATCTGAACACTCATTTAACCAACCCGACTGACCCATATCCCCATCCGCACGAGTATATGGCCGAGAAACATATTCGAACGTCTGTTTTTACATTTTTCTTAGACAGATCATGCATAATCTAGAATCTTTCAAGATCATCATGCCACATCTACATATATGCAATATTTTATGGTGATTTTCATGGATGCAAGTTTACGAACACAAGGATACACACTTGGAAGTACACGGAGTCTAAACCGATCAATTTTTGCATCTTAGCCATTTAATTGTCGTCAAACACAGAATAAACAAATTTTTTTTCTAGCACCTTATATAGGACCTAAGGGACACATTAAGGCTTCATGACATACCTAAAGACCTAAAACACGCAGGCGAGCCCATAGAGAAAATATTGCAATATTTTGGACATCAAAAGAACTCCAGCAAGGAGCTTCAGTTCTAATTCACGCCAAGAAGGATTGTGTTCAGAATAATGATTGATTTGAAGATATCAAAGATTCGCTCAAGGCAGAGCCGTTCATCATTACCATTTGAAGGCTCAAAAATGTTATGTAAAGGACAATCACCACAACTAGAGCATCATAAGAGCATTTTTCACCAAACCAATTTATTCGTCAGAGAATCCTCATTACGATAGATCAGCAACTCATGAGAAATTGGTTGGCAGAGACGGTCTTACGATTTTGACTTAACGGGTACATAAATCGACTAATTTGGTTTATTTGAAACTCTATCTAGGAGTTGAACCCAGTCCTACAGCTAAAGATGCCCAGATAAAGTATGAATTTTATGAAGAATAGCCCAAGCAGTTTTCAAAGCGCTTATACTTCATTCTGGAGCAATTGATTGGTTATAAACCGACGAAAATTGGGCCAAGACGAAATCGAGCCTCACAAAGCGAACCAAGTTACCAAATTTGCAATTTACTACTTAGTAACATATTGAGAAGGCGTTCCTCAGGAAACATCAGCCTTGGAATAGTCAAAACTGCACCAGCCCGGTTTCCCTTTAAAGCCAAACCGAGCATTTCGATGAGACCAAACTTGGCCAAAACAATATTGGTATGAGCTTTCAGCCTTTAATCTTCATTTTTACTAACTAAATTTTCTATTTGTAGTAAATTTTTAGTTTGGACGGAGCACTCTTCCCGGATTGCAAAAACGGACTATTGAACTTACTGGAAACCATGAGAAAAAAGAGGGAAAATGAGATCGGCAACATCTTTTATACTTTTCAACTAGATGTTTGGGCATTGCGGGATGACTGAGTTTTTGTGTTATCGGGATCAACTCTCATGGAAAGGAACAAGAAATAAACAAAATGTCCGTTGCAAATTGGATAGAGCGGTAGGTAATGAGGATTGGCACAATGTATTTAAATACTCAAAGGTGGAATATTTGGCTAGAATAGGTTATGATCATCGGCCGATTCTAATGAATTTTAATTACAAACCATAAAGATATCAAAATCATTTTCGGTTTTACAAAAGATGGATTCGTAAGGAAGCATTGGCAGAAGCCATAGAGGCTGGATGGAAGCGAACGAGGAACTTCAGGGAACCCATGTTAATGGATAAAATAAAAAATTGTAGGAATTACATCTATTGGTGGAGGAAGAACAGTGTCTACCAGGTAAGGAAAATCTTGAGGCTTGGCAGGCTAAATTGGAAGAGGCTCAAAATGATGATTCCGTAAGTCCGGATATTATCGAACAAATTAAGGGAAAATTGCAGGAAGCATACAAGGATGAGGAAATTTACTGGAAACAAAAAAGTAGGAATTTATGGTTGAGAGAAGGGGATAGGAATACAAAACTTTTTCACGCATCGACGAAACAACGACGCGCACGAAATTAGATCACATGTTTATTTAATACGCAAGGGGACTGGGATGAAACACTAGAAGGAATGGAGAAAACAGCGATAGAATATTTTGATGAACTCTTTAGTCATATTTACAACTTTTGATTAGGTGAAGAGAGAACGTATCTGAGTTCATATAGTATTGAGACTTCCGATACAAGTTTAAAGATAGCATGCTTTACTCAGAAGAATTTCTAAACAGTATTAAACTGTTAGAATTGTCCAATCACGTTTTGACATTGAAAGTAGGTGCTCCAATAATGTTTCTAAGGAATATAGATGCTAAAGAAGGTTTATGAAACGGAACGAGGCTTCACGTGACTCAACTGGCTGCACATGTTATAGAGGCAATGATAATACTGGAGACAAGGTCGGAAAAAAATATTGCTATCTAGGATGTTTGTATCTCCACCAGACGCGAGGTTTCCTTTCAGGATGCGCCGTCGAGAGTTCCATGTGGCTATTGCGTTCGTAATGACTATAAACAAGAGTCAAGGACAATCGCTTGAGAAGGTAGGTTTATATCTCCCTAAACTAGTTTTTTCACATGGACAACTTTATGTTGCCCTATCAAGAGTACGGTCAAGAGTAGGATTGAAGATTCTAATCACATGCAATGGAAAGACCAAGACAACAACTAAAAATGTAGTTTACAAAGAAGTTTTTAAAAACATAGTGTGATTTTGGATGTTAAAGTAACATTTATTGGAAATGGATAATGATTATCCACCGACTTACATAAAGATAACTATGATAAATATCTATGTTTTTAATAATTTAGTAATAGCTTCAATCGACTTACATATTCCTATAAATAGGAAATGATGTGATGAGAGAGAGTTCATGTTTTACTAAGTGAGAGCATCTCCAAAAGAGTCTCTAAATCTTCAAATATGAAGATTTTTACTCTCCAAAAAGAAACTCCAAACCTTCAAATTTGAAATTTTAAGTAGTGAAACTTCATATTTGAAGTTTCACTCTCAAAACTTCAAATTTGAAGTTTCATAGTTTTTATTTTTATTTTAGTCCCTACAATTACACATCATACTTTTTATTCTTATAAGTTTTGTTGTTTATCGTTTTAATCCTTAAATATTTTATATTTCATAATATTTCAAATATTTTCTTATAAATATAATTTTTACACATAAAATTAAAGAAAAACTTTAAATAAGACTAAAAATATTTTATAACTAGACTTGTACAACAACAATATTATAACTAGATTTTATGGAATAATGTGGTATTTTTCTTGTAATTTAATATTTAATTTTGTAATTCTAAGTAAAATTTTATATTTTAGTGTAACTTTTGATTAATTAATATTATTGTGATAATTTTGTAGATGCGTTAGATATTTATAAATATTTAATGAATTTAATTAGTTATGATAAATATAAGAACCACATTATAAAATACAAATATTTTTGAAGTTAAATTTGAAATATTGTTTTTGGAGAAGAACATCTCCAAATTTCAAATATAAAATTTTGGAAACTTCAAACTGAAAATTCTTTTTGGAGATGCTCTGAGTAAAGAAAAAAATATATTATTATGTTTTACACATTCCTCTCACATCTTTCTTCTTTACACATAAAATAATAATAATAAAAATAAATATACAAACACATATATACATACAAAATACTAAATAATATTTAACAACATTTACTTTTTTTTACATTATGACGGTAAACTCTTTAATAAAACTCAATGATGCAGTGTTTATTAAGTCTTTTGAACAATTAATAAGACACGTATTATAGACGACAAAAATCATCAGTCGACTAAAGAACATTAAAATAAATAAAATAAAAATCATATAAGCATCACAAAGAAAAAAAATTAAACTATGATCCAGATAATTTATAAAAAGAAAAAAAATAGTGAAGACTTAGAAACTATTCGTACATGTTCGATGAGGAAAAAACTTTGCCATCATAGGTGAACCTGGAGGAATATGTGAGAGACCTGAATCACTACTTTACTTAAAGTGTGACTCTTACGACTGACCGTCTCAGATAATGATGTAAATGTAATTGCTTGTGCTTGCAAACCGTAGCCAACGAGTCACTAAATTCTGGAGTCTTTGTGAACATAAAAAAACTAATTACAAAAAACAAAAGAACACTGTTGGGTCTGAGCTCGGCATCAAAATACCAAGTCCAGGAAAAAGACTAATTGGGCCCAAAGTAGAAGAAGAAGGCCGATCAAATGTAAGGAAAAATTTAACTAAGTATCAGAGCCCGAAGAACTCGGTCCAATCTCAAACCGAGGACGTGGCCGACAGCATTTAATGAAGAAGTCAGAAAGAGATTCGCTGAGCATTTAATGAAGCGCACTTCCTCGGTTCAGGCCGCCTCGGAGAAGACACGTGGAGTAAATGCAGAGGGCTCGGCATCAACCGCGACCTATGCATGCGAAGAGAAGATAGGAAGAAAGTTGAGAACGACACGTGGATTCCACCTCGGTTTACAACCATAATTAAATCAAGTTACTGTAGATCTTAATCCCCTATAAATAGGTCGTTAAGTTCATTAAGTAAAAGGAAAGGAAAAAGAGAGAAAAAGACCGACTAAGACGAGTCTAGAGAGATAAACACTTGTAATAATTTAAGATCAATAAAACCTTCAAAACTCTTCGGCCCCCACTGGATCCTTAATCTACTCGGTTCGTAAACCGAAAACTTGATTAATTTTAAAGAGGAAATCTTCAGTGTTAACTCTGACCTCGGCCGAAATAACATCAAAATCGAGAACACAACAAAACCAAACCAAAAGAAAATTCATAAATAATTTAGGGATTAAAAAGTCAAAGGAACCAATCTTCGGTTCAAAAGTTGGCGCCATCTGTGGGGAATTAGAGTAAACACAAAGTACTAGAAGATTGAACCAAGCAGACTAAGTCGGCATCATGAGTACATCCATGAACGTCTCAAGCGACATGCTCGCCTCAACAAGTAGAGAAAGAGTGTCAGAAGAAGCTGGAGTTGAATTAAATCCACCTGTTAATGTCCCAGATCAAACATTGAATGTTGGCAATACACAAGCCGAGCACGGACCAGCCAGAAATCCTCCAGGAGTACAGTTAATCCCCGAAGTTCACGGCTTGGAAGCCACTCTCCAGGCAATGATGGGTCGGATCGAGCAAATAGCTCAGCAAACTAATGCTCGGTTCGAAGCTTTGTCGGCACCACCAAGAGTCACAGATGTTTCACCCCAAATCCAAGATAGGCAACCTCGACAATCGGAACATTTCATGAACCAGCTTCAGCATGACTTGTTTGAGACTTCGTCAAATCCGCAAGATCCAGTTAACCATGATACTTCGGCTCAAAATCTACCGACCAACCAAGAAATGCCACCACCAACGACCTCTCAACAGCGAGGCATAAAGAACAGCAGAGACCGAGAAATAGAGCTGCTAAAAGTCAGGTTGCAAGAAATGAGCTCAAAGATGCACAAGGCAATTAGTGCAGCTCCAGAAATAGACAGAGTTTTGCAAGAAACACAAAGCGACCCGTTCACTGCTCGAGTTAGAAAATTCCCACTCCGACACCTCGGAAAGCTTGCTCTCCCTAAATTTGGGGGAATGTCTGACCCAAGCCAGTTTCTAAAAGCCTTTGGCATCGCAATGAGAAGAGCAAGATTGAATCTCGAAGAATATGATGCAGGTCACTGTCAACTCTTCGTAGAAAATTTGGAAGGAGAAGCTTTGCAATGGTTCTCGGGTTTAAAACCGAATTCGATCGATAGTTATCAGCAGTTATCGACAACTTTTCTCAAGCACTATTCCATGTTTATCAAGCAGTGGGCTTCAGAAGCCGACCAATGGACATTATCTCAGGAGCCGAGAGAGCCCTTGAGAAAATTCATTGAAAGATTCAAAAGTGTGGCATCCAGGATTGCGATCTCTGATGAAGCAGCTCTTCCAGCACTTCGGAACGCCCTTTGGTACGAATCAAGCTTTAGAGATGACTTAAAAATCAACAAGCCTTAGACATTAGAAGATGCGCTACATCGAGCGACGCTGTTCATTGAAGTTGAAGAAGAAAAACTGGCCATGACAAAAAAGCATACCTCGGCGAAGTCACAAAATCAAAAAGAAAAAGAGAAGTCAAAAGACAAAGAGGAATACGTAGAACCTCGGCAGCATTATGATAAAGAATATACCGACAAGAAAAACCGAGGAGAATTCTCCAAAAAGGCGACAAACTACTATGTGTCTCAGCCGAAATCCAAAGAAGCGTTGCCATGGAACAAGATGATTCGAGGACAAGAGCGGGATTCTGAAAAGTACTGTCAATATCACAAGCAACCCGGTCATGCAACCGAGGAATGTAGGCACCTAACTAAACTCTTGATGACCAAGTTCCAAAAGGGGGAGATTGACGTACCGGCAAGAGAAGGAAGTACAGAAGACAAGAAAAACGGCAAGGAAAACTCCAAGCAAAGAAGTAATCAGGCGCAGCAAAACTACCAACGTCAAAACTTAAAAGTACACGCAAATCAACCGATCTCGATGACCGAGTTAAAAAGAGATCGGGTGTACGACGAAGACGAAATTCCTCCAGCACCAAGAAAAAGGATCAATATGATAATGGGAGGATTGAAAGATTGTTCAGATTCAGTCCGAGCAATTAAAGAAGGAGAACGATGAGCTGTCAGTGCCAACAAATGGAAACATTACGTGGAAGATAACCAAAAAATCGGCGATACTCTAATTACCTTTTCTGAAGCGGATGCCCACGGAGTCGACATGCCCCATAATGATCCTTTGGTGATTGAGCTAATGGTAGCAGACTGTGAAATGACACGGATCATGGTAGAAACTGGGAGTACGGTGAATATCATCTTCAAAGAAACATTGAAAAAGATGGAGCTAACCGACTACGTAATTAAGTCGAGCGCTAAACCTCTAATCGGCTTTAACAGACTATCCGAATACACATTCGGATCAATCAAGCTACCAGTCTATGTCGGCAGAGTGACCAAAATCGTGAAATTCATCGTCATCGACAGACTGGCCATTTATAACATCATTCTCAGAACTCCATGGCTACATGCAATGAGGGCAATACCATCATCTTATCAAAAATGTCTGAAATTCCCAACCAAATACGGGGTCTTCACAGTTAGGGGTAACCAGAAGGAATCAAGATCGTGTTTTATTGCCGAACATAAATTAAGGAGGGCAGCCCAAGCTTGTTTAATAGCGCGACCGGCTATAGAAGAAACGCCGAGCAACACGGACTCGCCGATCAAAGAGTCAATCTTAATGATAAACATTGATCCGATAGATCCAGCAAGGTGTGTGGGAATTGGAGCCGAGCTTCCAGATCATCTCAAAGGAGAAATAATCAACTTTTTAAAGAGCAAAATCACGACGTTTGCATGGACAATCTCGGATATGCCAGGGATAGACCTGAGCATCACCAGCCATGAACTGAACATTGATCCAACTTTCAAACCAGTAAAGCAAAAGCGAAAGAAACTCGGTCCATAGAGAACTAAGGCGGTTAACGAAGAGGTTGACCGATTAACAAAAGCAAAGTCGGTACTGGAGGTAAAGTATCCGGATTGGTTGTCAAACCCGGTTTTAGTCAAGAAAAAGAATGGGAAATGGAGAGTTTGTGTAGATTTCACGGATCTAAACAAGGCGTGCCCAAAGGACAGTTACCCTTTGCTCAATATTGACCGACTTGTGGAGGCAATAACCGGTAACGAACTTCTCTCATTCATGGATGCATTCTCGGGCTACAATCAAATTATGATGCACCCCGATGATCAAGAAAAGACGACCTTCATTACAGACCGAGGAATATATTATTTCCAAGTTCTCGACAAGTATAACATGAAATTGAACCCGGCAAAATGCACATTCGGGGTGACATCAGGGGAATTCCTCGGTTATCTTGTAACAAAGAGGGGAATCGAAGCAAAC
>OVAN01006258.1:679-10858 GCA_900406275.1 Anastatica hierochuntica
AAGTAACCAAGTTTCCTCCTATGAAGGTGCAATAGCCGGTAGTAGATCTTCGATCATTTCTATCTTCGGCCCAATCCGCATCGCAATATCCTACTATCTCGATATCCTTGTTGTAACCCATCCATATTCCTTGTTCCGAAGATCCACTCAAGTANTTTGAGCTTTCTCATGGCTCTATACTCGGCCTCAGCACTAGAGCATGACACCACCTTTTGCTTCTTACTCTTCTAAGTAACCAAGTTTCCTCCTATGAAGGTGCAATAGCCGGTAGTAGATCTTCTACCATTTCTATCTGCGGCCTAATCTGCATCGCAATATCCTACTATCTCGGTATCCTTGTTGCAACCCATCCAAATTCCTTATTCTGAAGATCCACTCAAGTAACTAAGGATCCTTTCCACCATCTTCCAATGATGCATCTTCGTATTTTGCATATGTTGGCTCACTTGGTTTACGGCAGAGCATATATCCGGTCTTGTAATGGTGAGATAGATAAGCTTTCCAACCATTCTTCTATAGAGTTTTGCATCTTCAAATGCTTCATCCTCAAACTCCCCCTCACGTACAATCTTGTATCCATCTTCAAGAGGAGTTTTANCAATCTTGTATCCATCTCCAAGAAGAGTTTTAGCTATTCTACCTTCAAGTTTACCTATCTCACACAACATATCAAGGGTGTACTTCCTTTGAGATAGAAATAGCCCATCCTTTGATCGACATATTTCTATTCCCAGGAAGTACTTTAGTTCACCCAAATCTTTAATATCAAATACGAATTTAAGATATACCTTTGTGGCTTGTACACCTTCTTACTCACTCCCCGTGATGATAATATCGTCCACATAGACGAGTACTACCACTATTCCATTCGGATTAGGGAGTGTAAAGAGAGTATGATCCGTCTAGGATCTTCTAAAACCTCTTCCATTAAGCATAGTACTTAGCTTATTATATCACACCCTTGGAGATTGCTTGAGTCCATAGATTGCTTTCTTTAGCCTTAACACATTTCCGGGTTTGACAATGTGTTCTAAACCCGGAGGTGGGTGCATATAAACTTCATCTTCTAGCTCACCTTATAGGAATGCATTCTTGACATCCATTTGCCAAAGATCCCATTCCAAGTTCACGGCAAGGGAGAGAACAACTCGAATTGTGTGAAGCTTTGCCACTGGTGCAAAAGTATCAATGTAATCTTCTCCATATACTTGTGTGAAATCTCTTGCCACTAGCCTTGCTTTGTGTCTTTCAATTGTTCCATCACTTTTGTACTTTATTGTGAAGACCCATTTTCTTGACACGACTTTCTTCCCTCTTGGTAATTCAGATTCAAACCATGTTCCATTTGCATCCATAGCTTTATGTTCACCTCCAACCGCATCTCTCCAAGCCTTGTGCTCCTTGGCTTCTTCATATGTCCTTGGTATGAATTGTTCATCCAGGTTAGCCATGGAGACTTGATGCTCTTGAGGGTATACGGCCAAAGAACATGTAGCTTGAATAGGATGAGCTATGGCTTCATTGTTGTAATATAAATCCGTATACCTCCAATTAGAAGGATCCCTTCTTATCCTTGTACTTCTCCTTGATGGTTGTATTTCCTCAATATCTTGAGCCATGGTTTCGGATTCTCCTTGTGTTGCTTCTCCTTGTTCTTGAACCTCTCCTTGTTCATGTCCCACGGCTTCTTCACCTTCTTGATTTTCTCTTTGATCATGACTTGATGATGCATTGGAATCATCATGATTTCCCCCCTCATGATCAAGGGGAAGATCCTCTTTGGTTTGATCTCCATTTTTCTCGGCTCCTTCTACATGAGTCTCGGCTCTTTTTGGAACTTCAAGACTTGTGATGCCTAAACTTTGGAGTATTCTTCTTAGATTATCCACTCTATCTGAGGGTGAGCTTGAGATATCTTTCAAATTCTCCCAATCTTTTTCTTCAAACTATCCTTTTGTTTCCATGAAATGCACAGCTCTAGAAACCATCACCCTTTTAGTCTCCGGAACATAACACTTGTAGCCCTTTTGAGTAGTTGAATATCCAATAAACATTGCTTTTGTGCTCTTAGCTTCAAGTTTGTTCCTTAATTCTCCGGGAACTAAAACAAAACAAACACACCCAAAAACACGTAAATGATTAATGGACGGTTTAACTTTGTTTAGTACCTCGTATGGTGATGTGTCTTGGAGAATCTTGGTAGGGATTCAGTTAATGAGATAACACGCGGATATTACGGCATCACTCCAAAATTTCTTAGGCACGTTTGTATGAAACATCATAGCCCTTGCCACTTTCATTAAATGCCTATTCTTCCTCTCGACAACTTCATTTTGTTGAGGAGTGTAAGCGCAACTTGTTTGATGAAGGATTCTATGTTTATTGAGATGAAGCTTGAATTGATTGCTTATATATTCCCCACCGTTATCTAATCTAAAAATTTTGATCTTGGCATTAAAATGGTTAGTAACATATCTTTGAAAGTTTATAAAGGCATCTAGCACTCTATCCTTAGATGGCATTAATGTTAACAAAGTATATTTCGATTTTTGATCAATGAACGTGACAAAATACTTATGGTTATCTCTAGATAAACATGGAGCAATCCATACATCCAAATGAATAAGATCAAAACAGTTTTCATAAATTGTTGTCGATTTAGGAAAAATAAACTTGCAATGTTTACCTAGAATACAAGCCTCACAATCATGATTTTTAAAAGAAACATTAGGTAACAATAATTCTAAGGCTCTAGAATGAGGATGTCCTAATCTAGCATGCCATAATGCATTATTTTCCGAAACAGAAACATATTTTAAAGCATAAGGTAAAACGAGTAATGGCTTGGTGTCTTGAAGTAAATACAAGCCATCCTTTGTAATTCCTTTTCTGAACACCTTACTTGTCTTAATATCCTGAAAATAAACATCATTAGGACTGAAAATAACATTGCAATTTAGATCATTAGTAGTCTTTTTAACCGAAAGTAAGTTTGAAGTAAAATTAGGCATGTAAAGAGCTTTTGAGTCTTTATCAAATAGCCTAAGAATTCCTTCTCCCTTAATAGGCACACCATGACCATTTGTAACAATAACACTTCCTAATGATGGTTTTAGATATTTAAGTAAGTTCTTATAACTAATCATATGATGAGATGCTCCGGAATCTACTATCAATGGTTTAATGATATTGGATGCAAGGAAAGATTTACCAAATACATTACCGGAATTTTCTTTGAGGGCGTTAATGAGAGCATGGAGGTCATATTTCTTCACCATTTCGGATTGAGCACTCATCACTGAGGCTGCCATTGCTTTAAACTCTTCCTCCTTGCCGTGAGATGAAGAGCTAGTTGGCTCCTCATTTGCCTTTGGCGCCGTGTAAGCTCTCCTAGGCTTGAATCCGGTTTTCTTTGGCCTTAGATGGGGATGTAAGAACCAGAAACTATCTTTTGAATGCCCCTTCTTCTTGCAATGGTCGCATTCCTTCTCATTTTCCTCCTTGAAGTGTCCTTTGTTTGCCATCACAAGTTCTCCTTTTCCTCCAAAAAGACCAAGTGAGTCTTGTTCTTTTTGAATTTGTGAGCAAACATCATCAAGAGAAGGTAGCTTGTCGGCTCTCAAAATATGTTTGATGAGGTCAATGTAGATAGGACTCAATGTCAAGAGGAGTCCAAACACCTTGTCTTGTTCCTTTCTTGCATTGAGGATCATAGGATCCGTAGTACTTGGCCTTAACATCTCCAATTCCGCCCAAAGAGATCTAAATCTTCCAAAATGTTGTTTAAACTCCATGTTCTCTTGACTTGGCTGATTGATGGCCCTCTTGACTTCAAATACTCGGCCAATCTTTGATATATTTCCATAGACTTTCTTGAGAGTATCCCAAAGCTCCTTGGCGGTTTCACAATAAGAATAAGCCTCCAAAATAGATGCTTCAAGAGAAATTTGGATAATAGATAGCACCCTTTGATTCTTTTGGAACCATTTTCTTTCATCAACAAGGATTATTTCCTTGCCTTCTTCATTTTGGCTCTTGGTCTTGGGAGCTTCTTCTTCTTCTACATGCTTCCACAAGCCTTGGCCTCACAAGGTTGATTTTGCTAGCCTTGACCATAAGAGATAATTTTCTCCTTTGAGAGTGATTGGAATCACTAAAAACTTTGATTTTACCATGATCTTTTTCGTGAGATGTAAAGAGAAAATTAGAACAGATTTTAGAGTAGTATTTTGAATGAGAGAATGAGAAGATTTGCGGAAATTTAGAAGTAGAATAGAGAGATTTTGAGCCAAAGCTCTGATATTATGTAAGAATTATATAAGATTAAGAGGGATTTAGTATGTTAGAATGAAGAACATGTTGAATGGTAGAGAGAAAGAGAGAGATTTCGAATTATAGAGAGAGAGATACAAGGATGTAGAATATTTCCTTGATAGTTTTCAATTACATTTGATGGTCTTAATATAGAAGACCATGAGTTTGAATTACACAAGCATACAAAACACTAAAGACAAATGAAAGTACTAGGTAATTAATGATCTGTAAGAAGCTCTCCTTTGTCTCAAAACCAACGGTGATATGTAAGAAGCTCTCCTTTGTCTCAAAACCAACGACCACTTGCTAGTGAAAGGGACAACTCCTTCTTGCTTCCTCTTAACTAGAATATGTGGTCTTTCCTTCTTTAGTATTAGAGCTCCTCCTTAACGTCTCCTAGCTCCTTCTCCTTATAGAAATTGTTTTGTTTAATGCATATAAATGTTATTAAGATCTAAATATATCCTTACATGATTAATTTCACATAAGTAGACTTAAATCTTAATAATATTGATATCCATGTCCCCTAACTACCCAAGTACAAACCACCAATCAAAAGTAAACTGAATACGTGCAAACTTCAGGGTGAATCCAATCAACAATATATTATGCAAATGCTAATTTCTAAACAAGATTTAGAGAAATAAAATTGAATTTTTGTTTTTTTGAACAAAAATCTGCTAGAAATTAGCATACCAATGATGTTTTTAAATTTTAAATCACCCATACAACATGAAGAAATGCAACATATCCATCTAAACCACCAAAATACCCAACACCGAGAAATCAGACACACAGGACCGTGTCTAAACCATCTAAAATATTCAATCCTACCTAATCAATTAGAAGGATCATGTCTACCCTATTCTCTCCATTGTTTTTACACATTGTGCATATAAGATAAAAAAAAGAAATGCATGGAGATTCAAGGAGATTTGGTAAGGGCGCAATGTCAGACTAAAGATGAGTCTAGTCACTCAGGATTACCGAAAATAGTGGTAAAAAATGGAGATGTAATCCTGAATGATGGGTTTGATTCCTAATTTCAAGTTCCTGGATCAAAGCAATTAAGATCATTAACAGGCCAGATAAAATAGAGTTAATAACACTTCAAACAAAAGTCTGAGTTCCATAGATTTCTGGTGGGAAGTTTGGTCATGAGTTATTCCGGTTTGCCTGCGCTAAAAGTCCAAATGAAATGGTCAATGAGAATATAAATAAAGTGCAATGCGCTGAGATAATAGTATTAAATCATCATGAAGCATAAACAATCCATAACTGACTCAATAAAAACATCAAAATGACTCAAACAAAACCAAAAGAAAAAAGAAAAAAATATAAGTAACCTCCCCCAGACTTATCTCACACCGTCTCGGTGTGAAAAAATCAAAGAAAGGGGTAAGAAGCAAATAAAAATAACAATCCAAATAAAAAGAAAAATAAAACAGAAATGAAANAGAAAAAAATATAAGTAACCTCCCCCAGACTTATCTCACACCGTCTCGGTGTGAAACAAAATCAANAGAAAGGGGTAAGAAGCAAATAAAAATAACAATCCAAATAAAAAGAAAAATAAAACAGAAATGAAAAGAAAAGGAAAGACAACTACTGAGCTGCTCTGGAAGTGCTAGGCCTCTGTCTGGATGTGGCTCTTGTGCACCTGCCTGCATCTCCGGAGGCGTAGTCTGCTCTCCTCTTGGAGCGCTCCTCGCTCCGTCTTGCCTCCTCTCGCACAAGAGCCGCACGAGTCTCTTGAGTCTCCACCTCATCAAAGTCCTCACTCTCAGTCTCCTCGTCATCATCATCTGCAACAGCTGCAGGAACAGGTGGCGCTCTACAAGTAACCTCCCCCAGACTTATCTCACATCATCTTGGTGTGAAACAAATTCAAAGAAGGGGTAAGTAGCAAATAAAAATAAAAATAAAATCAAGATGAAGAAAAGGGAATAAGCAAACTTACCTGAAAATGTGTGATGTAGTTGCGTAAATGAGACAGGGATTGATTGATCCGTGGACAAGGATCGATTGATCCTTGGACAGGGATCGATCGATCCTTGTCCTTTTGTCTGGACGGTCCTGTTTTCTACAATAACAAAGCTAAAAACACGAAAAACATAAAAAGCACCAAAAAATCAAAACACCAAAACCAAAAGCACTACAAAACTAATTAAAATGAAAAAGAAAATTCCCTAGTGGGTTGCCTCCCACTTAGTGCTTGTTTTAAGTCTCGAGCGTGAATGTAGTAACGATGGATCAGTCTGGAAGGTCCTTTGAACTTGCTCTGAAGCAAGCTCCACCAGCGACAATCTTCAGCTCAAGAATGTTGCTCATCACTTTCTTCACAGCAGCTGCTCCTTTCTCTTTAAACTCTTGTGTAAGGATAGCTCTGGCCTTGGAGAAAGGTCTGAATATGCATTTACGCTTCGCTTTGTACTCAATCGCACTTCCATCGCATCCTAAAGGAATCAAGGTCAATTCAGAACTTTCCTTAGTGTTGTGCTCTTTCTGATTCTCTTTCTTTTTGGTCTAGAGTTTTTCACTGTAGAACGAACGTCTCCATCCAGGACTTCTTTGACGTTGTTCTTTTCAGCAATATGCAATGCTTCTTTACTCAATAAACCATCCTCTTCGTCAATTCGTGATAAGGATATATGAAAAGATTTCTCAGTGTAAGGTTCCTCCGTAGCCTCCTCAATCACTTCAATCAATGTGTCAACCCAAAATGTTTGCCCATCTATGGTAGGCTTCTTTGTTGACTTCTCGAGGTTGAAACACACATATAGTTTTCTCAACTGCAGATCAATCTGACCATTTTGAACAACAATCATCGCTCTAGCAGTATTTAAGAATGGTCTACCCAAGATGATAGGATCCTTGTGTTCTTTGTCAAGCTCCAAGACTACGAAATCAGTGTATGCATAGCCTTTCCCAACACCAACAAGAATGTTATCGAGAATATCTATTGGCTTCCGAATTGATTTATCAGCAAGTATCAAAGACATCTTCGTGGGCTTATAGTTCACCATATTCAGCCTCTACGAGACAGAAAACGACATCAAACTAACTCCAGATCCCAAGTCACACATACATCTCTCGAAAGTAAGAGATCCAATCCTGCAAGGCAAAGTAAGAGATCCAGTCCTGCAAGATCAAACTAACTTGTATCTTTGCTTTTCTTCGGTGTGATATTCTGAAGAATTGCGCTACACTCCGCAGTAAGAACTGATACACCTTGTTCTATGGTCATGCGATATGAAATAATCTCCTTCATGTACCTCTTAAGAGAAGGTACCATCTTGACTGCTTCTACGAAAGGCAATCGCACATGTAATTAACCAACTAGATTCTTCAGCTTCTCATACTCGTGCTCCTTGATCTTTTGACGGGGTCTGGAAGGATACAAAGGCTTGGGTATGTAAGGCGGGGTGGTACATATCCTCAACCTCCTGTGCCTTCGATTCATCACGAAAATCCAACGAACCCACGTCAGGACAGAGATCGATCGATCCAGGGACAGGGATCGATCGATCCAGGGACAGGGATCGATCGATCCTTGTCCTTCTCTTATGATCGATCGATCGTGTCATATGATCGACCGATTGCTGACTTCCGCATTTCTCCAGATGTTATCGAGGTCAAATTGGACAAGGATCAATCGATCGTAGGGCAAGGATCGATCGATCCCTGTCCTTCTTTCCTGGACGACTTTTTTTTTCTCTTTTCCACTTCGAACTGTGATAGTATTGCAGTATTCCTTCGAATTCTTCTCTGGTTTGGCTGGAATGACACCTGGGAGAGCTCTGTTGCTCGCAGAAGTCTGAGCAACCTGTGTTTCCAGCATTTTCATTCGAACACTCATAGCCACAAACCTCCCATTGAGGTCACTGTATATGCCATCGACTTTCTGACTGATCTCTGCAACAGACTTAATCTAATTTTCCAGCACTTGGTGGAGCATTTGTTTCAGATCACTATCTTTAGAAGACGTAGAAGATTGTCCCTAGTTCTGACTCTGATACCCCGACTGATAGTTGTTCTTGAATCCTCCATAATCAAATTGCTTCTGTTGATAGCCACTGTTCTGATTCTTATTCTGAATCCCGGAGTTGAAGACACTCTGATTTTGTTGGTATGGCTTGTTCTAGAATTGGTTCCGTTGGTTGAAACCTTTATTACCAAAAATTTCCTTGACTTCCAATGTAATTCACATCTGCTTGTCCACCATTCAACTCCTCAGAAATGAATTCATGATACATTTGTCCCATCTTCTGATCTTGAAGCACAGCTACATCATTCTTCTCCCCAACAAATTTCACTCCTTGTTGATCTCTCCTCATTAACTCATCGAGCTTTGACTGCATATCATCAATTCTCTTCGCATTTGATGACACAACTCCTTTACCATGGTCATAATCTGATCTTCGATTGGCATGACTATTTGTTATGCTATTCACTAACATATAAGCTTCCTCCACAATCTTGGTCATGAAATCACCATTGCTCACAATGTCCATAGCATTCTGATACTTCTTCTCAACACCATTATAGAAAATGTTGAGGAGATTCCAAGATGAGAACTCATGATGAGGACAATCATTGAGGTACTCCTTGAATCTTTCCCAAGATGCAAGAAAACTCTCAGAACCCAATTGGTGAAATCCTGCAATCTTGTTTCGAAGAGACATATACCTCGATTTCGTGAAGAAATGCCCAAGAAAAGCAGCCTTAATTTTGTCCCATGTCCTCATAGAATTAGGCTGTAGACTATTGTACCATCTCGTAGCTTTGTCATTCAGAGAGAAAATGAATAATATGCATTTCAGAGCTTCAGCAGGTACTCCGTTTTACTGGATAGTATTGTAGATGGCTTCAAATTTATCTAGATGGTGCATTGGGTTCTGTGATGGCAACCCATGAAAGTGATTCTGCTACACCAAGTTAATGAGACCAATCTTGATCTCAAAGTATCTTCTCTTTATGGGAGGCGGACGAATCCCAACATGATTCGCATAGAAAGCCACCGGAGTGTCTTATTGTGCTATAGTCCTCCTCTGTTGAGGTTTATCTGCACGTTGTTTCCCCTCAGCTGCAACATTTTGCTGGCTAATTTGCTGAGCACCGGCATTAGCATTATGGCCACCTCCAACAGGTGGGTCATCTCTTGGAAGGATTCCAGGAAAGAGAGGATTTTGATGAACTTGAAGATTCTCATTGCGGTCACCCATGATTTCCGTGAACTCAAACTCCTCAATAACCTCAAGAAGCTTCTCCTCCTTCTTCTGTCTCTCTAGGCGCGCAGGTTAAGGCTCAAAATCGAGAAGATTCACGATCCCTTGACTTCTAGTATGAGGCATGTTCATGCACTTGAAAGCACAAAAACAGAGAAGAAAAAGAAGAGATTAAACAAAATAAAGAAAAATGCCTTAGGCACACAATGATCCTATGTTCTAAGACGACCTATTGGTCCCCGACAACGGCGGTAGAAAACTTGGTAGCTCAGGTTTTCGCCCGAGATAACATTACAATCGCACAAAAGTACGTTGTAGTGATTAGGGATCGAATCCACAGGGACCAAAGGTAGCACGAAGAATTTCAGATCAAATAGCGGGCTAAAGCGAAAAAGATGTTTTGTAGATAATGCAATAATCGAAATTTAAGAAGCAAAGAAAGCAAAAAAATGACTATGGGGTTGTAAATCAATCAAAGAAGAGTTGGGCATTGGATATTCTCAGGGAAACATTTCATTGAAAACTCAAATGATTGATTAGGGAACATGTTTTAAACCGTTTTTAACTCCAAGACAATTGTAGAATTGATCTACTTCTGTAGTATCAATTCCCTATGTATTAGAAACCTTGAGACTAA
>OVAN01006258.1:10902-21655 GCA_900406275.1 Anastatica hierochuntica
GCTTAAGATGAATTGCTCATTTAGGATTCTTTCAGACATTTAAACAAACACTTTCCAGGCGTTAAATAACCTAAGATCAGAAAATAAGTGGTCAGTTTAATTTCATGAACTACGAACAATCCTAGATGGAGATCCAATTGATTAAATCCCTAATCATACAATTCTATGTCAACAATTCATGAATCCTTACGTGAGAACCCTAAACCCAATGAATAAACTACTCACTCATGATCAAAGAATCAACACAAATCAAATCAAAGAGAGACATAATTATATTAATCAATAAACAAAGAGTAAGGTTCAGAATTTTTCTCGGATTCGAAGTACGGAAGATGATTCTTCTCCTTAGGTTACAAATCTCTCTCTTGCTCTCAAAAACTCAGAAAAACAACATTATGAAACAGGAAACACGAGCTTAGGTTTTAGTAATTAGATTCGGTTTTCAAAATAAGTTCGGTTTGGTTCTTCATAAAATCGGTCCAAGAAACGGGACAAGGATCGATCGTTCTTGAGACAAGGATCGATCGATCTTTGTCCATATGTTTGGATATTTTCCAGCCTTCAAGAAAACTTCCTTCAATGCTTGAAATTCATCCAAAATGCATTCTTTTCGTACATCGAAGCTCGATTCCTATAAACTCACTAAAGAACACAAAATCCGCGCCAAAAAGTTCCGAATACATATTAAAAACCAAAAATCTCAAGTAAAAACCATAATAAAACCACTAAAATACTAACACATCAACTCTTAGCTCCACAAATCTTCAGCAGAATTAAGCAGAGCTCAATATTTCAGGATGAGTACTTTATACTATTCTTACCTTCTTTGAAGACTCCTCAGAAGGCGAAGTATAGAACACTTATTGCTCGGATAATGATAAAAGTGAAACATGAAGCTAAAGGAGAAGAGAGAGGTGAATTACACTTCCAACTTTGGTGAGATCATCATGGCCATCCTCAGTATCAAAAGCATATATCTCAGCTCAAAGAGGCATTTGGAGAGTTGTAGTGCTTTAGACCTGAGAGGACTTCAGAGGAATCGATTTCTAGTAGGTTGGGTTCAAGATACATAAACGTTTTCTTACCTCTACACACCTCCTTTCCATACAGATCAGGAGTATGTCCTTGTCCCTTGCTCGTTTCTACCATCTCTTCAAAGTCAGGGCCAAGATGCCAAGGCAACATCGCTTGTAGGAGATTCAATACCTTGCAGCACATCCACTCAGGGTGGTCTGGACCCTGTCTAGCCGAGCTATGCATTGTAGGAGTTCAGACCTTGAGAGATGATAAACTGATTATAATTTAACAACCTGGAGCCAAACAATTGTGACCCACTTTTATGGACCTTAATCCAATAACACACGAGGAAATCCATCACTTATACATCAATCTAGAGTTGCTTTATAAACCGCAAGTTGAGAACAACGTCTCGTCTTATTGCTTCAATCCTTAAATTTCACCATCTTCATCATCACTTGTAAAATCTTTATGAACATACTTCACATTGAAGCGTCACTCTTGAACCGTTAGAGAGATAATGCAGTACCGTTTCACTAATTACTCAAGCCTCGGAATCTTTAGATCCGATGATCTTTACCTGTCAATCTTATGTCTCTACGTCTGGTGGATTTTACCAAAAACACCCAACCTCTTCTTCTTCCTTTGCTCACGACTTCTCGGAGCAGATAAATTTTCCTCCGATCTGTTCACTTTCCCATGTAGTGTCTCTGATTCATAATGCAGATACACATAATCCTTAGACCCTTCTAGAATTCAAGATGTTTCCAAAACATAAAGCCTAGAATCTGAATTGCTTTTACCAATGAGATTCTTCATCGTAAAAAACTTCAGAAGAATCCACATATCTTGACCGTTTTGATTCTTCCTTATGTAATCGCCGATTGTGGGTAAGCCCCTGAACCCTTTTGATACGCAGAACCGAAAGTATTGATACCACTTGGAGGAAATTCTTGGTTGAGTCTGACTTAACCAGTTGACCTTGGTATGCTAGGTTACTACTTGAAGACAAATGAGGTTCCTTTATACTTGTATCAACACTCTGTTCATGAATCTACTTCAATCAAGAAACAAAAGAAATTAAGAGATATACATATTTTTGTGATTGTGAGTTCACCTTCTTGATGCGAGGAGAACTACGCCTCATGGGAGAGAAAGAGGTCTCTAATCCTTTCCTTTAAACCGATCGAATACACCTTGAATGTTTACTATTGATCTTTCACCGTCTCGGCTAACCCTATTGTTTGAGACTCACAAGATACATGAAGCAAGTGGAACAACAATAGAGGAGGAGATAACCGAGATGATTACAGAGAAAAAAATTCACACTCAATAAGCTCTATCTCTTTTACTCTTTCTCTTTATTGGTTGATCCCTTGTTTTTGTTAGAGGCTAGATTTTTTCACACCTTCGATGTCGAGAATAACAACATATATATGGAGATGAACTTGAAACCCTAAGCATTGGTATGGCCTTGAGTGTTTCTACCAACTTTGAGTAGAGACCCAAAAGTCTACAATTGTAACAACAATGATAGAAACTCTATTCTCTCTTGAATTTAATTTTCGGAGCTTGTACATAAACCGAAAGGTATTACAACAGCAAGATTTCCACAAGAAATAATTCAATTTTGCGTTTAGTTCTGACAAGACCTATAAACAAAACTTTCTAGAAGTCAAATTCTCTACCAGTTTCAGTGTCAGACAATTCGTTCTTTGCACAGAGCTCTTTATTTTTATCTTCATTCTCAGTGTCAGTAAAACTTAGATTATTTTGATGATTATGTGATTATGGTGAAGAATCATCCAAAATCGATAAAGGATTTCTATTATTTGAGTCATCGTATTGTGAAACATGTTTGTAATATAATTCAAGTTCCTTCTCGTCAATTGCTATGAAGTGTTTCACCGACTCAAGAGATTGTTCATGCTTTGATTTTTCATACGCCTGCAAAAGAAACAAGACCTTTTTAGGAATTAACAAATAGAATATAGCCTCTATCAAAATAGTTGATAAATTGATCTCCACTAGCCCAAACAAAAGACAAGCCTCGTACGACTCATCATCTAGTTTCTTCAACAATGACAAAGTTTCAATTTTTGAAATCTTAAATGCACAAACCGTCGATACCTCCCATATATCTCTAAAAGACTATAAAGTTTAGGACTTACTCTTTTCTTTGGAAATGTATCGATTGGAGAAAAAACATGTGGATGCATACCATCGCCGATTATGTTAACAAACACACCACCACTCAGCTTAGCAAGCTCATCTCCATATTATTGCACTTGGCCTGACTTATTATTAGTGCATATAACCTTCACGGTTTCTTGTTTTTCCAATGCAGATGCATGTTTAGAATAACACCACCATATACTCCTCGCCTCCCAATCCGCACATAATTAGATCTTTTTTTACCCATTTTCTTCAAGTAGAAACGCTCTTCTCCGGTACTCTCATGGGGTCGAACCTCAGGTCCCTGCACTTTTGCAACTTCATACTGTTTGAGTTTCTCAATCAACAATGCTTCTTTAATCTTGGCATGATATAAGGAGCATCACCGAAAATACACATGGAGTGAAACTTCGATACTTTAGTTTGTTAGATTTTATATTAAATTAGATAATTTATTGGAGACCTTTTTCAAGCTTGTACTTAACTCTTTCCATGTCATTGGCAAATTTTCTCTTCTTCCCCTTCACAGTAAGTCATCGTTGGTCTTTCTTATTGGATGCATTCCTTTCTTCTCTTTCTTTCTTTCTTTTCAACTTCTCCCTCTTTCTAGTCAACCACTTCTATTTCTTGGGAGGGTCAAGTTCCCGAGTTTCAAACTTAATATTCCCTTTTGATATCACTAGGTTCACCGTACCATGACTGAAACTTCAACATATTTGTGTCGAAGTGGACGGTAGCAAGAATTTGGTGATGAATAACCAAATCCATTGGTTGAGTTGTTTATCGTATTTGGTTATTCATCACCAAATGAATAACTTAAGATGAATAACTTAAGTGAGAATTTCTTAGAAGAATGATGATGTTTTCCCCATCCAATAACAAACTGACCCGATCCAACCGAGTTTATCTTCTTCTTCACCTTATTACTCTTCTTTTTCAACTGAATTTTTCAATACCTTTTACGATGTTTTTCTTAGAAATTATCAAGAATTTTTAAGTCTTCATTCATAATTGAAGAACGGAATCCACCGATGTTTTGATCACACGGACTCAAGATTTAAGAACTTGTGTTTGCGAAAGCGATTGAAACTGATGATGATCGACAATCCTTTTCAGATGGTGAGTGATCTGAAATGGATGGGGGCAAAGACTACAACCCGATGGGAAACCTCACGAGGGTGATATGTGTTGAAATTCATAACGGTTTATAAATAATTTATAAATTTATTTACAAAATTAATTTCGTGGAAATGTGAAAATAATTTATTTCAATATTATTCACAGGGCATCGAATATAGCTCAAAAATATGCAGCGGAAATATGAATATAGTATTTTATTGATGAATACTATAAAGTATCTCAAACTCCAAAAATACTTTGATCCAATTTGCTTAGGTGTATGGTCCTATAGGATCATATAATATTAGTAATAATTTCAAAATCTATAGATTATAAACGGTCTCTAGCAAAACATTGTAACCACTTAAAATTATCCAATTTGTCGGATCTCGAAACTACAACTTCATTTAGAGTGATGTACAAATGATTTGAGGACATTCCTTACAATAGGACTCCAAAACGAGCCAAATAAACAAAAGAAAAAAAGATTTTTATTTGAAACTCAAAAGTTTTTATTAAAATTATTCGTGTATATACAAAGAAATAATAGTGAGTTTATATAGTACTCAAAAGCTTATTAAATAATTTCAAATAAACTAATTAAAGGACATAAATCATGGAAGAGTGATGTTGGGTAATTAAAAAATTCATAATTATAAGTATCTTTATTTATTATTCCTAGATTAACTTTCTCTTTTTTTATCTCTCTCTCGAGAGAACTATCCCGATGTAGGGCAAAATCTCGCTTCAATAGCATAAGTTCTCCGTAGATTTGTGGTAAATCTTATGTTTCCTTAGCAAATCAGTATTCTCCATACCTTAATCTCAAAGAAAGATGTCAAGCGAGTTATATAGATCATTTTAGCAGTTGAACTGGGGTTTGGAACGCGCTCCGTTAAAATTATCGTCTGAGACTCATCAGGAAAGGAATCAAAACAATTAGCTAAGCTTACTGGCCAAAGTGTTAAATCCTCATCACTACAAGCTTGACATCATGAGGACAACCTTGTTAAAGGCTTGGCAAATGGAGGGACAAGTGTTAAGAAGACTTAATGAAGATGGCACACTACAATTCTTCTTCTCCGAAGAACAACAACTAAGATATATTCTTGAATATGGACCTTGGATTTTTAGAGACGGGGTAGTGGTCTTAGATCGTTGGACAAGGAGATTTGAACCTGACTTCCTAAAGGTTCTAACTTTTTGGGTTTACATTGATAACATTCTAAATGACTATGGAACCATAAAGATGATCAAGGAGATATGAGGAGAGCTTGGTTATGTCAAGAGTGTTAGGGTGCAGGAACCAACTAAAGACGGACCAGGGGAAGTTTGGACACAAATCGAAATCTTTACGCATACAAAGCTTATGTTTATGAGACAAATTGATTTTGAAGATGAAAACCCTCCAGTTATGATCAGGTATACCTTTCAGAAGCTAAGAAAGCTTTGCTTCTTATGTGGAGACATGGCTCATGACTCATCCCAATGTCAGCAACAACCTACGATTCCACAACTGCCTCTTCTAGCTCTAGACAGGGGAGGTAATGAAGGAAGAGATTCTGAGGAAGTCTCTGGAGAAAATCTGAATCAACGAATGAACCTTCAAAATTGAAACCAAAATCAAGGAGATCTAGATGATGTAATGGATGAGAACGCTCTTGGGGAACATACAAACAAAATTGGTTCTCATGGAGGCACGATGGATATGTCTGAAACAGGGCAGCCTCCTCTTGATATTCAACCAATCATGATTAAGGAACTTGGGGCTTCATCTGCTATTATGGGAGGAGCTAAAATAAAGGGGAGAGAGCAAACATATATTGAACATGGTATAAAAAGTAAGAAGAAAGTTGAAGATGCTTTTGCTGAGCCAAAACATATGATCTCTGGATTAGTAGGAGTTGGAAATGAAGCTGGAAATATTTATTTGATATTCCCATCGTTTCCTGAAGAATCCTCAGTGAATCAAGGGATGGTGGCGACCCTGAAACCACCCAAAAAGGATGAGATTTATGCATTGGAACTGTGAAGGTTTAGCTAGTACCCTGATAGAGACTTTTTTGGTAGAAATTAGAAAAATATAGTCCTAGTATTATGCTGCTTACGGAAACTACGAATATATAAGCTTAGTTCATAAAATAGCTTAGAAACTAAAGTATGGCTATTCTTTTGTATGATCACCTAATGGCATAAGTGGAGGATTAACTATGTTTTGGGATGTGGGGGTTAAGTTTTTTTTTATATCCACCCCCTCTATGTACAATATGGATTTGATAATAGAAGATGAAGATGTTGAATTTTATATAACTTATGTCTATGGGAATCTAAACAAAAAATGAGAGATAGGCAATGGAGGCAGATAATTGAAAGAGATAAAGAAGGCATCTATATGGGTAAACCTAGATTTTTCATTGGATATTTTAATGACATATTGAAGAATAATGAGAAGTATAGTGGTCCAAGTAGACAAGAACAAACCTTTGTTGCATTTAGATCGATGGTCAATGAGCTTGGTCTCATGGATATAAAGACTTATGGTGGCAAGTACACCCGATATGGTAAACGTTGGAAGCATCATGTAAAGTCAAGCATAGATCGAGCAATGGCTAATGTTGAATGGAAGGAAGCATTTCTAGAGGCCTTTGTAAAATTATTAAATTGGCAAGGCTCACACCAAATACCTCGTTTGCTTCATACCACAAACAGGAAATGGAAAGGTAAAAGATTCTTCAAGTATGACAACAGATGGGTAGCAGAAGCTGATATCCATAAGGTGATAAAAAAGAATGTGATAAACTCTCAAAATTTTATCTACGTAATTGTCTTCCTACTCTTCTTAAGAATTGCAAAAATGGCATATCATAATGGAGGATAGACAGGAATCCAAATGCAAGAAGTGTTATTGAATCACTTCAAACTAATCTCCATGAAGTTTTGGAACACCTTCCATCTGATACTATTCTCATGAAGAAGTTAAAAGACAAACTAGAGCATGAATGCAAAAGAGAAGAAGATTACTTGAGGGTAAAAAGTAGAATTCAATGACTAAGAGGGGGAGATAGAAATACCAAATTTTTTCACGCGATTACAAAGAAGAGGAGATCAATAAACTACATCTCCTCTCTAGAAGATGATGGAGGGACGCTATACACAAAAGAAAGAGATGTCAAAGGTATAATCACAAATTATTTCAGAGATATTTATCCCTCTCAAACAAAAGTCACAGATGCAGAATACAAAACTTTATGTCATTGCCTTTAAGAGTGTCCCAAGAAGTGAACCAACAATTAACTAAACCATTTACAGAGGAGGAGATTTTTCAAGCTCTAAAAATGATGAACAAAGACAAGGCACCAGGGCTAGATGGGTTCAATGCAGGATTCTATCATCAGCATTAGCAAATAATAGGTACGCCTATTACTATGTTCATCATGGATCTCTTCACCAGAGGAAGTTTAAATCCAGTGATTAATAAAACACATATATGCCTAATCCTTAAAGTAGAGAAATCTTTGAAATAAAAGATTATCGTCCTATCAACCTTTGCAATGTTATTTACAAACTTATTTCTAAAATATTAGCAGAAAGCCTGAAACCATAGTTACACAATATTATTTCTATGAACCAATATGCACTCGTCCCAAATAGGTATATCACAAATAATATATTGGTAACACATAAATTACTTGACAACCTTTGCACTACAAATAGAAAGCATAAGTTTGTAGCAATGAAACTAGACATTGCAAAAGTTTTTGATAAGCTGAATGTGGATACATTCATTACACTTTAAGAGCTTTAGGATTTCCAGAACAATTGGTGTCTTGGGTCATGAGTTATATAACAACAACTACTTATTTTGTGTTAGTGAATGGTTATCCAGTGGACAGTATTGAACCTACTAGAGACATCAAACAAGAGGATCCTTTATCCCCATATTTGTATCTTTTATGCACTGAAGGTTATCTAGTATGTTATACAATTTACAGAAAAAGGGAAGATCCATGGTTTTAAGGCAAGTAGAAACGGTCCTCCAATAACTTACATAATGTTTGCATATGACTCCCTCTTATTCCATAAATCATCAAAGGAAGAATGTGAGACTATTAAGAAGGTGCTAGCAGATTATGGAAGAGTATCAGGTCAGTATGTAAATTATGCAAAGTCTGCTATAATCTTTAGCAAAAATACACCCGCAGACTTGCAACAAAGAGTTAAAGACACCATTTCTATAGAGAAAACATGAGGTTTTGGTAGATACTTAAGCTTACCTGATCTTATTGGTAGAAATACTACAGAAACTTGTAACTTTATTAAAAAGCGTATTCAGAGTAATGTTTAAAATTGGTCATCAAAATTCTTATCACCTACTAGCAAAGAAACTTTAATCAAAGCAGTAACTGATAGCTCAGGTTTTCACCCGAGATAGCACTGCAAGCGTACAGATGTACGTTGTAGTGGTTCGGGATCGAATCCACAGAGACCAAAGAGTAACACGAAGAATCAAGATCAAATAGCGGGCTTAGGCTAAAAAGATGTCTTTAAGAAGGATGCAAAAATTGAAATTAAAGAGAGCAAGAAACGCAGGCAGCAACGTAAGGTTGTAAACAATTCAAAGAAGTGTTGGGCATCGGGTATTCTCAGGGAAACATTTCATTGTTGACTTAAACTACAGACTAGAGAAGAGGTTAAGAACCGTCTTTAACTCAAATTCTAATATAGAACTGATCTACTTTCGTAGCATCAACACCCTTTGCACTAGAAGCGTCGAGACTAACTTCCGTTGACCCTCGATTTCTAGTAATGCATTACTAACAGATTTGATAGGTTCACAATTCACTTAAACATCAACTTCCGTTGGCTTAAGAAGAATTGCTCATCTATAATTCTTTCAGGCATTTAAACATTCACCTTCCAGCTGTTAAACAACCTAAGATCAGAAACTAAGTGATTAATTCAGTGTGATCAATTCAGTTTCATGCATTACGATTAACTATAGACGAATATCTGTTATATAATATCCCTAAACATGCAATTCTATATCAACAAATCATGAATCCCCTCTATGAGAACCTTAAACTCAACGATTAAACTACTCACTCATGTTCAGAGAATCAACACAAATCAAATCAGAGAGAGACATCATTGTATTAATCAATAAACAAAGAATAAGGTTCAGAATTCTTCTCAGATTCGAAGTAAAGAAGATGATTCTTCTCCTTAGGTTACAAACTCTCTCAAAACTCTCTCAGAGTCTCAAAAACTGCCTAATGAAAAGAGAAACTCGAGTCTATGTCTTTTTAATGAAATCCGGTCTGAAATAAGTTCGGTCTGGTTCTTCGTAAAATCGGTCCGAAAATCGGGACAGGGGTCGATCGATCCATGTCCCTGGATCGGTCGATCTGTGTCCAAAAATCTGGGTATTTTCCAGCTTTGCGCGATAACTTCCATCGAGGCTTGAAATCCAATCAAAATGCTTCATTTTCGCACATTCAAGCTCGAATCCTATACAAACAACAAAGAACACAAAACCGGGCCAAAACAATCTGAATACATACTAAAAAGCATAGATCTTGAATGAAAAATGTACTAAAAACCTTCTAAAATGCTGACACATCAAATCCCCCATACTTGAATCTTTGCTTGTCCTCACATAAGAGAAACAAAGATTAAGCCTACGGGAAAAGAAACTCAAAAACCGAATAGACTGCATGCTTTCAGAAAACCTTACTCTATTCTACTTTCGCTAACCATAAAGACTTAGAACAGTTAGAACATTCTCCCCAAGAATCGCTGCATAACCTCCCAAGCCCATCTACACTCTAAAATCTGAACCTGCAAACTCAGCTTCCATGTTAATAACTCTCTACATTCAATTAAGATAGGTGTGAAACTTTTCACCAAAGAACTCATAAATCAAGGAATCATGCTAGGCATTTCAGGCTTTTTAGTGGTGAGGCTCAGGGTGTTTGGGGTATTAAAACTACGTCAGAAATGCAAGAAAATATGCAAAATCGCAGGAGAGAAAGAGTATATTGATATTCATGTCCCCTAACTACCCAAGTACAAACCATTAATCAGAAAATAAACCAAATATGTGCATTCTTCAGGGTGAAAATAATCAACATAACAATATGCAAATGCTAATTTCTAAACCAGATATGCTAAAATAAGAATAAATTTTCGTTTTTTTTTCAGAATGAAAATCTGGTAGAAATTAACATACTAATGACATTTTTAAATTCTATAACACTCATACAGCACGAAGAAATGCAACATATCCATCTAAACCACCTAAACACCCAACACCGAGAAATCAGACACTCATGACCGTGTCTAAACCACCTAAAATGTTTAATCCTACCTTAGCAATTAGAAGGATCNTAGCAATTAGAAGGATCATGTCTAACCTATTCTCTCCATTGTTTTTACACATGTG
>OVAN01006259.1:0-21655 GCA_900406275.1 Anastatica hierochuntica
GAAAATGAATTGAAATCTATCCTTGGATAAGGCGATTCCATTCACTCTTCCGTAGAGCTGCCACTTACGGGGCATGTCATGGATAAGATCTGAGATTTTTTGACAGCTTGGGTTCAACAATCGACCAATGGTGCTGTTTGCATTTCTCTCACAGGAGCTGTACTCTGGCAGATTAGGGATCTCGTAGGGTTCTTCTTGAAAGATTATTGAGTTCCATATTGATCAATACTTCTTCTTCTTCTAAAGTCATTGCTTGCAAGGCTTTGTCGATTGAGTTATCCATAAGGTTGAGGTTAAGAAGAGGAAGGTTGAAACAAGAACAGATGAGATAAAACGGATGAACAAACCCTAGATCTGATGAAGATTAAAGGGTAAAGGTTACTTTTAGCTTTGAAAAGACTCGAAAGGGTAAGAGAAATGATGAGTTTTCCAGTGATTTGACACGAAGGGGCAAGAAATACCCAGCCAAAAGCTCTACTTCAACTAAGGTCAAAGACTCTAGTCGATGGAGAGAGTCCTAAGCCCATAATGGGAGCCGATATATGATTGACCAAAATTATGGTTTAAATTGATCTCATTGAACTTTGTTAACCCACAAAACACAAAAAAGTTCAAAAGAATAATCACCAGAAAACCAGAAAGGAAACAAAAGAACCTCATAAGCGGATTTGATCTCCTTGAAATCTTTCTCCTGTCCCTTATGCACATCTGGATGATACTGCAATCATTCTTTTTTATAATTATTTAATATTCCTTTTTGTCTTCTTGATTTGATTCCGCAAAATATAGAGAGTACAGTTGGGAATAGTTTTCTCTGTGTAAATTTTTTAAAACTTTTTTGGTTAATTTTTTTTTTAGAACTTTCTTTTAAAAAGTACTTGAGAGATAAGAACTCAAATTATGAACAAATAGCCAAAAAGAAGAGTAAGGAGACAAAATGGGAGCATATAAAACCTTGAGAGCAAGACGTTTAAAGGCACGCTTGACTTCGGCTTGGGAGGCGAGAGGGGTCAAGCCAAGAACCGTGTAATGGTTGAGATATGGTGGTGAGCATCTTATTGGTAACCGGTTTGACCGGGGGCTTTCGGTTTGGTAGGCAGAACCGGGGTTATGATTCGTCTGAACTTTAAACCCGAAATTTAGTATCATCGTCGTTCTTCACCGACGAACAGACAACTATTGAGATTGCGGTTTATTACAAATTTTTTTTCGTCTTTACCCATTTTCTTTTATTACGCTTGTACATGACGGTATGGTCAATAGGATATCCGATTTCACATAGCCCGATGTCATGTCGGTTATTATTATTTGAAAAAAGAAGAAACTGAAATTAGATTTTACTAAATGTTTCGTTATTTATTGCCATAAGTAAAGCACTCTAGTTTAGTGTAAGATCTCTTGGTCCACATTATCTACATTTAAAAAAATATCTGCTAGATTTTAACATAGCTCAATTAGCTGAAAATTCATTCGAGATAAATGAACTAAAATGTAACTGGTGTATTTTTTTTATTAGATAAATGTTTAAACTTGCATTTTGTGAGGAAGATAAATACTTGTTTATATTAGAGAAATTTTGTGTGATTTTATCTCAGTTTATTGATCAGTAACCTAATAAAGAACTAAGTAAATTCGAACTTCCAAGACCATTACAAGGAGTTTGGCGGTGACAACAAAACTTACAAACAGGGAAGTACAATGTGATAAAGTGTGTAAACGATGTGGTACAGCTGATGAATCACTTAACAATGTTTTCTTCGAATGCGATTTTATTATGTAGATTTGGGATTTCTGCAGAAATCTGGTAAGGCTAGAGGACTTCTAACAAAATCACTCTACACTAATATGGATGATCTCTTTTAGCGGAATTCTATAAGGGACCAAGATAGAGGGCGTGAACTCTATCCATTTGAAAAGCAAGAAATCAAAAGGTATTCCAAGGTGTACAAATACAAGTCGACAATATTCTAAAGGATGTAGAAACTGATTTTGTAGCCTGGGAAGAAGCGCATAGTAGACCAATTCCGGTCGTAGAAACGGAAGCTCCAGGGAGTTCAAGGTTAACTGGTATAACCTGTCATTTAGATGGATCTTGAAATCAATATGATCCTACCTCGGGTCTTGGTTGAATATGTCAGGTAGAGATAACAAGGTTATCTTAGTTGGGGCTGAATGCCTCCGGCGAAGCCTCTCACCTCTGCACTCAGAGATGGAAGCTCTATTATGAGCCATGTCAAAACTACATGCCAAAAGCATAGACTGCTAGATATTCGAGATAAATTGCATCGAGCTCATCAATATCCTTCACAACCCAGACGACTGGCCAACTTTCTATACGCTCATTCAAGACTTCCAACTCTTTCGGGGCTTTTTCCAAGGCTTCTCATTATATACCATTCCGCGCACGGCGAATGCACAAACGGATTGTATGGCTTGAGGATCCCGTATTATTTTTCATGATTATATTTTTGTAGATTCCTCTACTCCGAATTGGATGACCAATTACAGAGTGACATTCTGATTAATGTGTGGTTGTTAAAAACCCATTTTAGCTTCCTAATCAAATACTCTCATTAAGAAGCTACTTCACCAACCCTGATCTAGAACAAAAATTTAAAATTTTCCAGAAATTGCATAGCTCTTTAGTGTCTAAAACAACTAGTGATGAGGTAAATGAAAAATGTGTATAAATTTCTCTGATATATATTCAAATCTTTTCAATTTTCATGTAGTCATTCCATCATAAAGCGTATTTTTCTTCTTTGTTGTTTTTCTATAGAGATCTAGTATGTCTACTAAGCCATTATTTCTTCGCATTACAAAGATTATGTTTCATTTGTGTTAGATGACGTTTAAAGACAAAAAAACTCGTACTTCTTGGGGAGTGGTAGAGAATCGGTGATGGTATTTGACATTTAGATACACAATCTAAAAATGAGGATATATTTATTCATTAGATCCAAGCATGTATTATGGTGACCTTTTAGATGAAGTTCGTAAAAGATTTCAAAATAGAGGATGTTGAAAATCCATTAAAATGACGTACCGACACTCAAAATGCTTGTTCATTGATGATGGTAATGGAAGTCCACCAAAGTATATTAAGGAGGATGTTTACGTTAAACTATTTATCGAGCTAAGGCGGCAGATCGAAGAAGTGAACTTGTTCGTGTCTGTTGACGGTGCACCAATAAATATTTAGGTTATTGCAAATAATCAGACTACACAAAAGAATCCAATCCATTTGGCTAACTGGATAGAGTTAGATCCTGACGATGAGGCATGTGCTGAAACAAAGAAGAATGGCATGACTACACTATTAATAAAGAATCCACTTCAGCTAAAGTGGATATATGCTTGCTTTCGTCATTCAACCATACAGAAAATAAAGGACCAACTCTTCCATCAATTAATGAAGTAGTATGTTTAAGTGAAGATATTAATGTCATTCCACTTGAAAAACCATCATCTCGTCCGCTAGACAAGGGGAAAGGTGTTATTGTTGAACATAGTGAAAGTTTTGGGAATGATCCTCCTATATTTGATTATAGATTGCTTCATCGTTCAAGCTCAAAGTTTCATGCATTCTCATTTGCTGTTCCACGACCTACCACACCATAAACCAATGGAAGCTGCTCCAATTACCAAAGAGATGACAATTTAAATGCAAATATGGAAAACAAATTTGAAGATCCGGAAAATCATATTTTCTTTTGGAGAGCTGTTGAGGAGGCTCTTAGTGATTTCCTCAATGATAAAAATGGTAATCATGCGCTTTTTTGACGCGACGAACATCCATCCTTTGACACAGTTCGCGAAGATGGTTAGTACAATCTCTAACAGCTAGTACATTAGTACTTCAATACCAAAATATTCTGACTATTTCATTCCATTAGAAAATAAGAAATGTTAGTGCTCAATTTTTCCTGAAAACTAATTTCACTGTAGGTTTAAATGCAACTTTGAGAGAGACTAGCTGTTTGTTGGCTATGCTTTTAGACCGTGAACAAATTGAAAAATCAAATTGCAATGTACGAAATTAACTGGAAGTTCCATTTCCAAACAACTAGGTCTACACCAAAATATATATTTATCAATTGCATTTCCAAAAGCTATCAATGGCGCCTCTATGCTATAATAGTCGATTAATCTGAAAATTTTCAAATTCAGCAAGCTAAACTCAGTCATTCATGCACTTGCCAATCATACTTGTAGTTTTTTTTGCATGTATGTAATGAAACCTCCTTTCTATTTCAAATTCTTTATGCAAATCTTTTATCATCTTCACTATACATCTAATTGTAGTGTATAGTCTGGACATATAAAAAGTTAGACTACCAAAGTATAGTCTTACTGTATTGAGTAGAAACTCTATTAAATAGACAAGTACGTTCCATTTTAACGAAAGATTAATAGTAAGATGTAGTATTGTTATTGACATGTTATAGACTGAGTTAAGGGAAAGTAGTGTAATGGTTAACAACATTAATATAGAGGACATATTATTCAAAAAAATTAAATGTTATAGTGACGAATGTTATATTTCAAATTTTATTATGGTTACTAATCAATGAAAAAGTTCGTACTAAATGCTTTTTTTGAAATGCCAAAACAAAATGCATGATAGCTAATTAAAATTTTACTAATTCAATTGTAAAAATCATAAACACCGATATAAACATAAACGGTTATCGTCGTAAACGAAATGTACAAAGACACAGACTCAAACATTTCATGGCACAATCTCTTTATGATTCAAAGTTGTAAAGGAAGATATGACATATTTCTCAGCTGCATGGTGAAGCATCTTTCTGAAATACTCTAATAGTCTTTGATATGGCATAAGGCATACTGCTCTAGAAAAATAGACGTTGCAATCTCGTTCAGACCTATATTCATCGTTGTCAATTATTGAAATTTTCTACCAAGATAAAACATAGTCGTACTATGAAATGGTCAAGTACATTCCTTTTGCACAAAAATAGGCATGTGTAATTTTTTAATGGCCATGGTTATAGAGACATTGTCCTCACTTCAGGTTACAAACCATGCTTTTGAACGAGTAATGGTAGGAGGATAGACAAGGGTCTCACAGTTCCCTCAATCTCATTGAAAGGGTACTTACTATTATCACAGTTCAAAATTGTGATTGACCTTTCATGCAATTCAAACACCAGACCAATCCATGGTGGCCATTAAACGCATAAGGGCAGTAGAGGAATTCAGTTTAACCAAACCATGTAGGCCTCTTTGACCACAGTGTTCTTGTCATGGAAGTGAAAAACAATTTCAGCTTCCCCTATTCTTTCTATCAAACTACAACTTTCTATCCTCATTAAATTCCATTCCTAAATAAATGCAAAACAACGAATTGTTCATTTATATGTTACAATCTAGATATTTAACATAATAGTTAACATATTTTCATATAATCTACCTATCAGTTTTGATTGACTCTAGTTCGAAGGAGATATTAGTTAATGGAAAGTAAGGGTGTTTTAGATTCTTAAATGGAAGGTTAAATTGAAGTAATCGACTACGAAAGCTTAGATTTGCAATTGTTGAGTAGTCACGATACCTGACTTACATATCCTTTCCAATAGATGGAGTATCAAGATGAAACAAAAATTAGAGATTTCTTAATCTTTTTTGTAGAGACTGACCACTTCGATTTTTTCAGAAATGGAGAGTGATCGACACCGAATCTAGAAATTAAATCCTTCTCACAAGGGTGTAATGTTGATTGTAGATTTAACTCATAAATTATCAAAGAGAGAAAATTAAGTTCAACCTCTCTTTCATAATAATTGCATTTAAAAATGAAGATAGAAATGAGGGAAAAAAAGTAAATTGGAAGAAAAAAGTTTTCTCTTTCAACTACAACAACCTCTCTCTTCATTATTAACCAACAATTTCTCTCTACTCTCTTCATATGGAAGTAACTGAGTTGATATTTTATTTCTTCAAGCCAAGTCAACATTCACTGTTACGAGGAGTTGAGCTTGTAGACATAGGATTATATGAGCATAAATACATAATATACAAGGTGTTTTTCTATAGTTAGGTAGTTGACTAAATATATTATTTTTTGCTACTGCTTCCAATTTCTCTTTTAACAATCATACACAAATTTTCATGGTCAGCTAAAAATGTTTGTTACACTCATAACTAAAAGTGGTACATATAAGATCTAATTGTTATCATTACAAAAATGAGTGAAAAACAATAAAATAATAAAATTAAGAGGAGTGGTTATTTATTTCAAAAATTAGTGAAAAATATTTTGTTTATAATTCTCTAAAAAAAGTAAATGAAAATAGAAATTATTCTTTCACCACTCGAAATCATAGTCTCCTAAGCTCAAAATCACCTAAAAACTAAAAATTTATATTGAAAATTTACTCCCAGAAACAAATCAAATGCTCAAATACTCCTCCTTGAGAAAAGTGATTCAATTTAATCTTCATTAAAAAAGGCATTTTCCTTCTTTAATTTAAAAATTCGTAAGAAGGGGAAAAGACTAAAAGAACATCTGATTTTTAAGTAATTATCAACCCAACCATACATGAGTTGTAGTCTGGAACCGACCCAAATCCAATCAGATCTTTTTAAAAAAAAACTTATATGCTCAAAAATCAGTTGGGTATTCCGGATCCGACCTAGATCCAATCGGATCTTTCAAAAAACAACTTACCTGCTCAAAAATCAAAATTGACAAACTCTCCTTCGTGTTTTTCCTTTCGAAATCGCAAGAAGAGAAGTAAAAGTTGGTGTGAATATCATTAGTTTTTTAAGAAGAGAAGTGAAACTTTGTCTGAATATCATAGTTTCGGTTAAGTTACTCAATAAGAGAAGTGAAACTTGGTGTGAATATCATAGTTTCGAGTTTGTTAATCTCAATTTTGAGTTTTCCATTGTTTAATTTATATGATTAAGCACGTTTTAAACAAATTGACTAATTTAAGCGCATAAAAAAAGATTAACCAACTAACATAACAAATCGATTTAATTAACATAAGGCAAAACAAAGTTTGGTTTAGTTCAAAAATCAATTGAAAAATTTAAGAGTTAACGTTAAGGGATCAGGGTTCATCGTTGACGGGGTCTCCGGAGTAACCACCATTCGTATCACCACCACAATCTTCATTATCGCTATCGGGGTCTCTGGGGGAGCTAATGTCGTTTCCCCATCTGTCCACTGGAAAGTAGTAATCAGAAGGAGGAGAAGTGGGAGCCTGAAGATGACATATTTTTTGGGGCCTTGGAAAACTATCTACTTCTTCACCTTTTTCGGAGTCGACGGAGTGTATCGTGGTTTCGCTTCTGAAACCTTTGTTGTACATGTCCCATGTACCGATATTGTCCTCCTCCTCATCATATTTATCATAATCTTCTTCTTCTTCTTCTTCTTCTTCATCTGGATCATCGTCTGGATCATCATCAGGATTACAACCACCACTGTTACCGCCACTACCACCATTACCGTTACCGCCACCACCACCGCCACTGCTACCCTCTACAAAGACACAAACCGAAACATTAATCAACCCACAGTTCGAAACTAACTGACCAAACACTAATCAACTGTTCTAACGTAACTAACTTCCCTAATTCCACATGCATAAGAAAAATCCAACCTGATGCGGAGTGTCCTCCCCTTGAATGTGGGGAGACAAACTGACCAGTGGTCACCGATAGAAAAATTCCTACCAGAAAAAAAGAAAAGGACGGTGATTATAGGATATAGCAAGCAAAATTCCTAACGCATATAAGAGGATGGGAAACATACAAAATACCAAAGTGGATCAACGCATAAACAACAGAGATCATCATCTTCGAAAGCTTGAAAAGAGAGAAAAAATTGTTGGTTTTTTCTTGGAGAAAGAAGACGTTAAGTCAGATGTTGGAAGATGAAGAGAAGCAAAAGATCTTGTAATGAAAAGGTACGATTTGACGTGGCAAAGAGAAACCCCATAAATGAATCGTTGTCTGGGCCTAATAAAGCCCAAACAACAAACATCTCTTCATTAAATTGATTATTATCGTGTGCAACTTGACACAATAATATGTAACTCAAAAACCATGTGCAACTCAAACTAATCTGAGTCATGTCAAAATATATTATTAGCTAGTTTGATTAATCAAATTAAAATTAATTTATTGATTATGTGAGATTGTTATTTTGTTTGTTCAATTGACTGATTATGTGAGATTTAACAAATAAAAAAGAGATTGGGTTATGAATTTAATCTTGGGAAAAGCAGATGAAAAACAAACAAAAGAAAACAAATAAACAAAGAAACAAAGAATCAATAGTGCAACTTGACACAAAAATGTGTAACCATGTGCAATTTGAACTAATTTGAGTCGTGCAGAAATATATCATTATCTAGTTTGAATAATCAAATTTAAAATAATAAAATTGGCGAAATTGCTTTAAGAAGTTTGAAACATATTTAAGAATTAAATTAATTATGATAAAAGAAGATGTTGAAACGTTTTGGTTTTCCAGTTTCTCCCCTCTCTTAAACATACTCTAAACCATCCACATACTTTGTCTGTCTCTCTCTCAGTTTCCTGTCTCTTGTCGTCTCTTACTAAACCCTAATTTCTCTGTTTCACCATGTTTGTTGTCCGTGATTTCACGTCGAAGACTGAGAGAGATATCAACGCCATAATCAGCTCTGCTGATCGGAGAACCTTCCCATTCTATACCATGGTGTGGGTGTTTGTGCTGACAGAACATCTGTGACCTGATTTAAAATTTTACACCACATATCGCAGGCTATCCCGAAGATCTTACAAGATGGTTGGGTTCATGAGTGGCCGACTTATCGGTTGGGTTCATGAGTGGCCGACTTACGAGATGGTTGGTTTAAAATTTTACACCACATAACGCTGGTTTCTTATCTTGGCTGTAAACATCGTTTATGTTTTCTTATTAGAATTGAGATAACTCTTATCAACAATAATTTTTTGGTTTTTCTACAGCGAAAATACACATGGGATCCGAAGCATACGCTAACGGTCTGGACAGAGTTTAATCTGAAAGCAAGGACGATATTCTGAATCCAAATGCACGAGTTTCAAAGGACATGGGCGTGTGGCGGACAGAAACCCTTGTGGGTGATTACTAGAGTGTGGCTTGATTTAGTCGATATGTTTGTTGAATTTGGCCCAGATAATGTTGGATATTGACAGAGAAATTACTTTTCATTATTCACTTTTTATTAATGTCGTTTTATCTATTATCTTCTTCGTTGTTCTCTTTGTTAAGGACATATGAAAAACAAACAAAAGAAAGGAAACAAGTAAACAAAGAATCAACATTGCAACTTGAAAAAAAAATTTAAACATATAAACAAAGAACTCATAAATGAAAAACAAAACAAATGTAAAAGTTATACCAAGTTTCACGTTTTCAAAAATTAATAAAATAATAAAATCCAGCACACGTTCTGCACGTGTTTTGCATGCAGCCGCCAAAATCAGGTAGTTGCACCCAAATTTGAAGTTTCACTAAAATCCTCAAGTTGCACTTTTGACATTTTTCAGTTTAATTGATTTTACCACAATCTAAAGTAATTATTTTTTTATTGTACCAACTATATTATGTTATTTAAGTACATACTAAATGTATTCATACAAAAATATATGTGAAAATATTATTTTCCTGACATTCGTAATGTTATGTGGCTAGTATCATCAAATATATCATAAACGTATATTGTGTTTCATGGGGTTGTTTCATGTATAGTGAAAAATATTGTGGAAACTATCAGTGTTTTTTCTTAGTTGTTTAATTAACTAATAAGTTTGGTTATGTCAATTTATTTGTCTGATGATGATTTTATTTTTATTTTTTTTTAATTTATGTGTTGATTGGTTTGTCATTCGGTGAAACTTGGAAAAAATTTTCTAAGAGCATCTCCAACCCAACCTCAAATCCTCAAATTTTAAGATTTTTGTCATTCCAACCAAATATCAAATCCTCAAATTCTGAGTTCAAAAAACCAAAATAACTTTTTATTTTCTTTTTGGTCCTTATAATTATTTTTCTCAAATGCATGTACTAAACTTAATTTACAATAACTAAAATATACCAAAATAAAATAAAATAAGATAAATATTTTATAATGTTAAATACATTAAATCAAGCTCACACAAAATACAAATTATCATTTTGATGTTTTGATCCCCTTAAAATAAGTATGTTATATGTTAGCTTGGGTTTGTTTTTAAGTTTCTCAGACTTGGTAAAACTCTGGTAGATCTATGTTCATTTTAATTGTTATTTATGGATGAAACTCTGATAAAATTTGGTGCATTACAGGATGGAAAAGACAAAAAATTATACAAGATATGCCGAGTTACACAAGTTATATCGATACAAGTTTTACAACAACCAAATCATTCGTAAAACCATGTTCCTAATACAACCACAAGAATACAATCACATAAAATGATGGGTGTGATTGATCTCATCTCGTTCTTTGGGACTTCCCGACCCTTCATATTCTGGATTTCCATCTTAAGAAGTCGAACTTCTTCAAGAGCACCAACTGGAACATCCAAGAGTCCCAAGTGTGTTACCTCATCCACCAGTGCCTCATCAACCCATTTAAACGCATGACTATCGTTTATAAGCTAGTTTAGAGAAAAAACAAAATGGTAAACAATTGTGAGTGAGATAGTGAGAAATTACACCAAAATTTTGGGAAATTGTGAGTGATAAATTACCCTTCGCTCGAAAGCATACACACATCGATAGTAACGACGATACGGATTAGGGTCGGATTTTGAAATCCTTTCCGTGGTTGATTCGCCACACCAACACCAAATTGGAATTTTCGGGATTCTAACTCTTCCTCAACGATCACTCAAAATCGAAGCTCCAAAAACATTGCTCATTGTGTAGAGGGCATTAGAGAAATATAGAGAGATATAAATTTTCAACCTTGATGGTGAATAAGGAAAGAGCAGAGATATGGTGAAGAAGGAGAAAGATAGATAGATAGAGTTTATACTTTTACTTTACAAAGAATTCTAATCAAATTTCCTCATGTCGGGGCCATGAGAGATCGCTTTCCCTCGTCCTCCTCTTAGTAGGAGAGATTATCTCCATCAAATTGCCTCTCTATGAGAAGAACCTTTCTCTTGATTTCAAAGTCAACGAGTATTATTCTCCTAACCATATGTTTTGTTGTGTAATGGTTCGCACGAGACCGAAAAATGCAACGAAACTCATTACGATGAGAACCAAGATTTTGGAGCTTCGCTTAACGTCACGACATACGGTGACTATTCTTAAGTTGGAAGAAATTGAAGGACGGTGTATTTTCTTCATGACTTTATCCGTTTGTGGCACCTTCACTAACCATTTTGAGAATTTATAAAATTTTCTCAAGTTTGTGATCCTATCTTTAGTTTCTAATGTTCTCCTTCTTTTTAAATTAGCTCATCCAATGTTCGATGATGCCTTAACTATTGTAATTGACTTAGTTATGAATGAGAATAGGTTTGACCAAAAAAAAGAAAGATAGAGTTTTCGATATTGAAGAGGAGAGATTTAAATTTCAAATTTCAAATTTCAAATTAATGGGTTTTAAATTTTATATTATAAATATAAATCCTACACACAATTGTTTTTCATTTTCTTGTTTTCTTTAAACTACAATTGATCAAACTTGACCAAGTTATATATTTGTATAATTATACAAATTACGAACTAATGTTCTCCTATATTTCACTAAGATTACGAACTAATGTTCTCTCAAAATTCATACAACTTACCTAATAGAATACAAATTACCTCGATTTTGAGCTCTAGCGTCAATGCTAAAAGAGGACTCCGACGCTAAAAGAGGACGCGAGATTCTGTACTTGTTAAGGACGCGAGATCCAATGCTAAAAGAGGATTCTGAAGCTACAATCGTGATAGGAATACTAAATACATCATATGTCATTGAAGATAACTCAAAAACTCTACGAGAGTGTTTTTAAAAATATTGCAGGATGTCAAAACTCTCAAAATTTGTTACGTCTAACGACGGTTCATCAAGATATACTTTAATCACATTTATAATCATTCTCTTTAAAAAAAATACATATTCGTTAGAAAAAGTTATTGCAGAATATTTTCTCGGGAAGTAACAAAGATTGAATTTTTTTAAAAATACGGAGAGAGAGTAATACTTCATGAATCTCGCTTTCACAATAATAGTGTCAGTTTCATTCCACTAGATCCAATGGAAGAAGACGATATTCAAGTCTTAAAATTGTTCCTTTGAACATTATTACGAGTCTATCTACCAGAGAAAGTGAGAGATTTCAAAGGAAAAAAGAATTGATTTGCGGTCTATTTGCGACCCGCAAAGCCGCAGCAGTTGGCCCGCACTAGTTCCGCAGACTGCTCAGACAATGCCCATTTGACCCGCAAAAAAATTAGACTTTTTTTGAATGCCCAAATTCGCCCCACATCAGAGCTACTTGGACCAAACCCGCGGACTACAACCCAAGTTAACATCTCTAGTAAATCAACACCACTGAAACCACAAAATCAAGCCAACATGCACATATAATAAAAACATATACTACACGAGCAATTTTGTATTTAGATAAATACTAAAGTAACGTGTATTTAATATTACTAAAAATTAATATTGGGTTGATTCGTATCGGTGATTATGCTACAACGTAGTTAAATCGTATCAAATTTGATGCGACATGTTGTTATTACGGTTATAAGACGGAGATCTGAAAATGAAATGAAATTGAGTCATAGAATCCAATTTTGTTTTGATTTGGTATGCACGATTGCCAAATGATAAAGTAAAGAAAGAGGTAAGATGGAGAGAGAAAAGAGAACTGTGGTTTGCGAAACATAATAAAGAAAAGATTACACCGTAACACCCGTCTCATCCTCTCTCGAGAACGGCGTGCCACTAACCCTTAGTTGCAACTCAACAATTCAACATAACCATAAATAATCCTTTTATTACTTCCAAATCGCGTCTAATAATCAATAATACCGAAAAAAATCCAACAATCAAACCACTTAGTCTAAATCCGATAAATAAATAAAATGTTCCAAAAGTCAAAATCAAATGAAATCAAAAATCTTAATCAACACCAGAACCGTCCAGGTCATCCGACTAATCGTCAGTCTCACCTGAAAAAAGGGAAATGAGGGATGAGTGACAGGGGAATCACTCAGTGAGGGGGTGGATAGCTGCACACGCAAGTCCGCAAACCCGACTCAACAAAACGACCATGATAGACTAGTCTTAGAACATGCATCAAACATGGCACCTAAAGTATCCAAGCAGGGCAAACAATGGTCCTATCCTGCGAATTAAGTGATCGCTCACACCCTCCAAAAAGGTTTCCTCAACATAGGATAAGTGCCCATACACACCGCCATCATGGACGCTTTATAGATTAGGGCTACGAACAACAGATCGACTTGTTGCTCGCACCCTCCGCACACATGACCCCAGGATACAGCAGCCTGGCTCTGTACCCCACACCCAAGTCTCCACATCCATAATCATAAATCACACACTAGCAAACATCTTACGAGACAATCAATAGTGATATCATCTATTATCCTAAGTCCGGTTTAACAAATAAAGAAACAAATTGACTCCAAGCAGACTCAAACAATCAAATAAGACATGTTCTGGTGCTAATCTAAAGATAATTGATTGCTAAACCAAGAGCCTACAGGAGGTTTACGCGGTAGCTCCTCACTTTAGAAAATCGGAAGAAACTGCGGCTTTTGAATCCCGAACGCTTAATTAGACTCTGAATATGAAATCCAGACGAAAAATCAATCAGAAAAGCCCTGGAACGGAGGAAAACGGATTTAGAACGGAAAAGTGGACCCCATAGATCAAACCTTACCGAATCGGTCAACTGGTCAAAGTCAACGGTCAAATTTAACGCTCGCGGGTCAAAGTCAACGGTCAAAACTGTGGTCAACGGTCAACCCATCAAACCCGTCAAACTAGTCAACTCTGGTCAACTCAGTCTGACAAAGTCAGCAACAGTCTAACACGTGGACCAATCTGATTCTGACACGTCAGCATAATTCGCCACGTCAGCAGTGACACGTCAGCTCTGTACCAACAGACCCAGTCAGTAACGATCTAGCACGTGGACCAATCTCGTTCTGACACGTCAGCAAAATTCGCCACGTCAGCGAACGTCAGTACGATCTTCCACGTCAGCGACTCATCAGAATTTTCACCAGAGGTGGCTCGGGCGCCGGCGGTCCGGCGGTGGTTCTGGCGGTGGGTACCAGTGGCGCGTTTAGATTGCACGAAACTTCAAACGATAATATCTGGAGCGTCTGAACTCCGATTAAGACGCAGTCAGTGGTACGACTTTGTCTCGACGAGATCTATCCGCTCGTGGCTCCGGATTCGCGATCGGATCAATGAGCAGAGATATTGAGGCAAAATACTGCTCGGGAAGAGAGAAAGTGATTTTTATATATGGTAATAAGTTTTGTAAAAGTGTCCATTTGTGCAATGTTCTCTTTTATATATATGAACTTTCCTAACAAGAAAATATGATATGATATTCATAATACTACTTTCATAAATCATTTCAAATTCGATTTTTAAATCAAAAAATATGATATGATATTCATAATACTACTTTCGTAAATCATTTCAAATTCGATTTTTAAATCAAATTGGTTTATGAAAATAGAAATATAAAGTAATATGGCCGCAAATTCATAGTTGAAAAGAAGCAATGTCTTTAGGCTGCATTTATAGTTTAAATATTTGAAAAAAATCCTCTAAATATATTCAAAACAAAGTTTGTGGATAATTATATCTCATGTTCTAAAACGTGGATGTAGTGGCCGCTCATGCGGCGGTTAAGCGCTTGGCAGCTAGGACTCGCGACAATTTGCCCCAAATCGGCCAAAAACTCGATTATCCTCATTATTTATAACCGTTATGCTCAAATCATGTTATATCTTGTAAATCTATGATAAAGGGGAGGACACCAGAAATCGCATATAAGTTAAAAATCGGGAAGTGAAACAAAACGACGAGAAATCGCATATAAGTTTATCCATTGCATGGAAAATGTAGAAGATGAGGGTATTTTTGTCATTTTACAATTCACTAATGAGAAAAATGAGGTAAGTATAAAAAATGAGAAAGATATCAAAAATGTACTCTCGAGGCATCATGTCTCTTTAATGATTTAACGCGGTTAGACTACTAAATCGCTTTAAATCCTTTTGTTTATCACATATAATGAACTATATATACATATATACACACACACACAATTAGTAAAAGTACAAAAAGTTAGTCTCCGACTAATACTCGATAAATTTTCAATTCTTTGGCTAGGCGCTAGATCCAACCGCAAGTTCGAAAGCCTAGCGATTCTCAAATAGACTATACCACTCACTTTTTTAAATAGACAATTATATCAATTATATATTTTATCATAAAATACCACAAACACCAAAATGACTATAAAGATTTAGAAATTATTTTTAAGTTTGAGTTTAATATTTTGTGTTTAATTCTTAATTTAAAAAATTTGATTTTTTTTAATTTAGAGTTTAGTTTTGAGTGTTCAAAATTAGATTTAATTTTGTGATATTTTTTTTTAAAAAACAACATTTGGATGGTATTTATTGAAAAACAAAACTTATGATAATACTTTCGCACAAAAATTTATTAGTGATATTTTTGAGATTTTCCCTTAATCTTTTGGGGCCATATATGTTAATATTATTGCTGGTTTAGTTGGTTAATGATTTATTGATATTGTCAAAACTCTTTCTTTTTTTTTTGACAAAAGGGTCTAAAACTTAAAGAATGGTTTAAGGTTTATCAATGTCACTGTTTTACATTCACTTACTTTTATTTGCTTTACTCATTTAATAGAGGTTTTACTAAATAAAAATTTAATAACTTGAGTGAGTTTATGCAAAAATTATTAGCCTTTTACCATTCTATATGTTTTGATGGGTGTTTATGTTGGGAATGTCCTGAAATCATTTGTACTTTACTCTTTCCAGTGTTTGAGGTTTGATACATCGTATAATATTAGGGGTTATAATTTTTTTGCTAGAGAACACTTATAATCTATAGATTAAGAATCTATTGCTAATATTATATGACCCTACATGGTCACACATCTAAACAAATTGGATCAACCTATATTTGAGGTTTGGATATTTTATTTATAAGATAAATAAAATATTAATATTATATTTATATTTAGATATGTTTTCAATATATATATATATGTATATATATTGTTTACGTATTTATATAATCCACAAAGTTTGGATTATAAAGAAAAAAAATGGTTAATGGGCTTGCCCAACTAATAATGTCAACGTCCATTGACAATTGCATATATATATATATATATATATATGTGGGAGGTATGACAAAAAGAAATAAAAACTAAAACCCTAAAAATTATACATAGACAAATCGCTTGACGCTAACACTCCGATTGGATCTAGTTTGTGGATACCGGTAGAGGCACGACATTTGGAGTGCTCAGAACCTCGATCAAAATACATATTATATTTCCGCTGCATATTTTTCAGATATATTCGATACCCCGTAGATTAGATTTAAAGTCAATTATTTACACGGTTCCAGTGTATTAACTCGTAAATATATTTATAAAACGTTTATAAATTTTAATCCCAACCGTGGTAGCAAAGCCAACGTGTATAATTTAGATTTTGAATTTAAATTTAGATTTATATGAGATACAAAAGTGTGTTGTATTCTTTTAATGCATGAATGGATGATTTTAATCAATATGATTGATACGTTAAAACCAAAAAAAAAATGATTGATACGTGTTAAATTAATAGTCCGTTAGATGATGATGATTATGATGATGATGATAAAAACTGTTTGGTTTGTTATTGTCACATATCTGGTCATGAAGTATATATTTTGAGAAATCATCGCGTTCCTTGTCTTCTAGTGAAAGACAAGTTGTTAGTATTCGATGTTTATTTAATCAGATAAGTATTTATTGAAGTCAATATGCGATTACACGTCTCCCGATCGAATCGATTATTTTTTTTTTCCGCAAACATGATTTTATTATTAAGAGATGCAATTGTTACAACCATTTGATCCTACATACACTTCTACTTAATCTAGTTTCTTTGACAATTGTATCGGCCATAACATTTCCTTCTCTATTGATATAACTAAAAGAGAACATTCCAAGACTTCTAGCAAGAGCCTTAATATCCATGATGATTGTGGAAATGCCTTGGAGGGACTTTTTACTAGAGGAGAAGCTTGTGGATGTATTCTTCAGGTATGAATAGAGCACTTGGTTGTCTCCTCTGAATGCAACATTCTGATACCCAAGCCTTTGCACATTATACACAGCATCTCTTAAGGCAATTGCCTCTGCCTCAAGAACTGTCTGACACGGTTGTAGAGATGATGAGCCTTGTAGCTTAACGACTCCATGTCTGTCTTCCAGTAGCCAACCTATGCCAATACACTCCTCCTCAGAAATCCAGGAGGCATCCACAGAGCAAGTGTAGTCTGCCTGCCTTTCATAATAACATCCTTGCTCCCTCTCTTCTTCTACTTGCTGCTCCTTTGTATTGGCATGCAACCATAGGTTCATATCCAGAATAACTTTTGTGAGAAGATCAGGGATAGAACCTCTTACATTATTGAAGATAATTGAGTTTCTATGCTTCCAGATCTTCCATCCTATAAAAGCTGACAGGTTGGTCGATTGGCCTTGGCTCTTCACTGTGTTCGAAACCATCCAAGCTACATTATCCTTTATACTTTGAGTTTGTTCCATGTCTAGTATCCTTGGCAGAGGAGTTAATTCCCAATCTTCTCTGGCAAATCTGCATTGGAACAGTAATGATTAGCTGATTCATCCTCATCTCCACACATTGGGCACTGGGTGATAATCTGAAACCCTCTAGCTTTCATTGTTGTTCCAACAGCAATTCCTTTATGAAGGACTCTCCACCAGAAGATTTGGATCTTAGGTGGGACGGGAAGTTTCCATAATTTCTTAAAAGTTGTATCCATGCTAGAATAAGAATGTGGTGAGCTATTGTGGAATAAATAATACCCGGATTTCACTGTGTATTCTCCATTCCTTGATAAGCTCCACTGCAAAACATCCTTATTCCTGGCCAAACTTGGCCTAATCTTGAAGACATGTTGACAATCTTCAGGATGCATAACCTCCACTATTTTCTGCTCATTCCATGTCCCCCTGTCATCATTTAAAAGATCAGATACCTTTAAGTCCATACTTACCGTATCATCTTTCCTCCTAGCAGGCCTTGATGGATTCAAAGGTAGCCAATTATCCTTCCAGGGATTTATACTCTTTCCATCTCCAACATTCCGTTTGAGTCCCTGGGTAATAATAGAAATCGGCGGCTGGAGACTTTTCCAAGCATAAGAGGTTTTGGAACCACTTTTTGCTTCCAACAGAGTAGATTTAGAGAAATACTTAGCCTTGTACACTCTAGCCAAAAGAGACTGAGGGAACTCCAACATCCTCCATATTTGCTTCGCTGTAAGAGCTTTATTGAAGCTCCTGAGATCTCTTATGCCAAGTCCGCCTTCCTGTTTGGATTTTGTGATTTTATCCCAGGCAATCCAAAGGATTTTATGCTTTTCCTTAGTTGATGACCACCAGAAATTCCTGATTAGCTGCTTAATTTGATTTGTGAGCTTTCTAGGGATTAGAAAGCAAGACATAGCATAGTTAGGAATAGTCGAGGCCACAGATTTTATTAACACTTCCTTGCCTGCTTGAGATAGAAATTTAGTGGTCCAATTGCTTATCCTATCCTGAATCTTATCTTTAATATATGCAAAAGAGGCATTTGTATTTCTCTTAATATACTCTGGTAAGCCTAAGTATTTCCCCAAACCACCAGTTCTTCTTATAGATGTTATGTTTGTTATTCTTTTCCTTAATTCCTGATCAGTATTCTTAGCAAAAGTAATAGCAGACTTATCAAAGTTTACATACTGTCCTGAAGCCTTACCATAAGTCTCTAGTGCTTCCATAATGGCTCTACTTTCCGCCTCTGTGGCTTTGCAGAACAGTAGAGAGTCATCTGCGAACAACATATGTGTGATAGGTGGCCCACCTCTACTAGTCCTGAATCCATGGATGGTTCCTTTCATAGCTAGCCTGCTTAACAGAGAAGACAAACCCTCAGAACACAACAAATATATGTAGGGGGAGATTGGATCCCCTTGTCTAATCCCTCTCTGCGGATAGATTTTCCTAGTTAGTGACCCATTTAACAAGGCAGAGTAGGAAACAGTGGTGATACACATCATAACCCATCTGATCCATTTCTCAGAAACCCCAGTGCTTTCAGTATGTATTCAATGTAACCCCACTCTAATCTATCAAAAGCCTTAGCAATATCTAGTTTCAAGGCCATAAACTTTTGACTTCGATCTCTAGTAGTTAAACTCTGTAAGAGCTCATGGGTTATTAACACATTGTCAGTGATAAGCCTGTTTTAGATAAAGGCAGTTTGGTTCTCAGAGACAATATCACTTAACCATGGCTTAACTCTCTCTGCTAGCAACTTAGATATGATTTTATATGCTACATTGCAGAGACTAATAGGTCTAAAATCCTTAACCTTTTTTGGATTCTCTATCTTAGGAACTAGGCAAACAAAGGTATGGTTCAACTCCGCTTCCAAGTAGTTTTTATTTAAAAAATGCTTAACAAACTGGATTAAACCTGGTTTAACTGTCTTCCAATGTTGCTTGAAGAATCCTCCTGTTAAGCCATCAGGGCGTGGGGCCTTTTCCTCATTCAACTGCTTGACCACTGTGAATATCTCCTCTTCTATTATTGGCTTCTCCAGGTGTTCATTCATCTGCTTTGTAACCTTCCTTTTAATGGGCCCTAGTGCCTTGTATATATTCAGAGATTGAGAGGAGTTAGAAGTATACAGTTCCTGAAAGTAGTTTTCTATAATTCTTTGCACATCACACTGTTCAGTTCTGAGAATACCTTGACTATCTTCCAATGATGTAATCCTGTTGTGATTCCTTCTTCTTCTTGTGACTGCATGAAAATACTTTGTGTTCTTATCTCCAGCTTGCAGCCACTGAATTCTATTTTTCTGCCTCCAATATTCCTCCTCCTTCCTATATGCTTCCTGTAATTGGGTTTTAAGTTGGTGCACATAAGGGAAATCAACAGGGAAAGAGTTCTGACTCTGGTGTAACTTATCTTGGAGGTCTTCCAACTTCTTTCTTGAACTAGTTTCATTTCTGGACTTCCATTTAGACAACCCATCTCTACAGTTCTTCAAAGCTGTACTGAATTCTTCTGGTCCTAAAGCAAAGCACATAGAAGTCCAGGTACTTTGAACTGTTTCTTTAACCTCCGGATTATTTTTCCATCGACTGTCATATCTAAAGAGTTTCTTTCCTCTCCACTTTTGATCATCTGTGTGCACAAGAAGAGGTATGTGATCTGAATTATACCACCTGAGTAACATAGCATAAGAGTTAGGGAATATTTAAAACATTCATCATCTGCTAAAACTCTATCTATCTTTGTCTTGACAGTGTGATTTCTTCTATTCCCCAACCATGTAAATTTTCCACCATACGTCTTTAATATCTCTGACACCAATACTATTTAACAGATTTTTGTAGCTTTGAAAGGTGTATGATGCTCTCTTAGGCCCACCTACTTTCTCCCCATTATTCTTTATATCATTGAAATCCCCTATCAACAGTCTAGGATATCCCTTATACAGACCAAAATCATGCTTATTGACCATCTCTAGCCATTGTTTATTTCTTTCTGCCTTAATAGGATGACCATATATGTAAGATAAACAATACACAAAACATGATTCTTCTATTAGCACATCAACATTGTACAAGCTTGGTTCAGATATCACATGTAAGGTGACCTCCTTTTCTCAAAAAACTGCCAGGCCACCACCACAACCTATAGCAGAGACCACAAAAAAATGATCAAACTTCAGGTCTCCTACTACTTTTTTAACATATTCTTGATCTTTTTTTGTTTCAGAAAGACATAATATATTAGGTCTATAGATATTCTTAATATTAGTAAATAGCGACACTGTTAGGGCATTTCCAAGACCCTGACAGTTCCAGTGCAATATCTTCATCCTGATGTTGGTGGCTTAGGGGTTACCACCTCCCCTAAACATACGGTTGGCTGCTGCTTTGGTCTTCCTCTTTCTTGACTGTTATCCGAAGAGATTTCAATTGCCTTTCTTTTTGCTCCACCTTGCATTGATATATTGTTGGGACGGAAAGTTTTAAAATTTATAATGACCTAACAACCGCTCCTAGCCCGCAAGATTGACGGGGTTAGTTGTAGTAAGTAAGGTCTCGTCCAAGGATTGAATGGTTTAGAAGAGCTTAAACAAAGAGAGTCACACTAGAAAAACTAGTCTAGGGAGCAACCTAGTAAGAGGTGTCACAAGTCTCTACTAGATCTATCCTTAGCATGTGGGCAATCATAAACAAGTGCGTAAAAGAAAGGCAATAAGTAAAAGCAATAAGTAAAAGGAAATAAGCAAAACACAAAGTAAATAACTTGAAAGCAATAAGATAAAAGTGGA